>BQNB010009334.1:0-44922 GCA_026074375.1 Tanacetum coccineum | reverse complement strand
GATTCCGAACATTTATAACCGAAAAAAACCGATTTCGGAAAAACCGAAAAAACCGAAACTAGTTATTAGAAAAACCGGTTTTTTAAAAACCGGTTTTCTAATAACCAAAAACCGGTTTTAACCGATTTTTTTGCACCACTAATGGGAATTAGAATGTTTAAGCCAAGGAAATTAGCTGATGCTTAATGTTTAACAAATTTGCAAGAAGCTACACTTAATGCAGTCAAGAAGAAAAATAAGGTGTTGTATAGTGGAAATAATGGCAATAATTCAAGATTTAATGTTCAGCACACTAATAATAAGCCACTCTTGACAAATCCACCAGTTACTAACACACAAGCCCCTAAGTCAAACATGAAACAATTAACCTAAAAAGAGTATCAAGAAAAGAGAGCCAATAGCTTGTGTTTTTTCTATGATCAAAAGTATACTCCTAGTCATAAGTGTAGTGGTCCGATGTATTCATTGGAATTTTTAGCAGTTGATGATGATGAAACTCAAGACAGTGATAAGGAGTGTTTGGGAGAGGAGAATTTAGAGGAAATACAAGAAATTCCATAGATTTCTTTAAATACTATGAATGAGGTTCAAAACTTTAAGACTATGAGGGTTAAGGGAACTGTGGGCAAACACATTCTTCACATTTTGGTGGATTATGGGTCTACTCATAATTTTGTAGACATTGCAGTGGCCAAGAAATTAGGTTGTCATATTAGGAGTACTTGTCTTTTATCAGTAACTATGGGGGATGGGTATAACATTGCAACAACTAGTGAGTGTAAACAGTTTCATTGGCAATTACAAGGAGTTGATTTTTGGTCTGATGTCATGCTTTTTCCTCGGGGTGGTTCTGATATGGTATTGGGTATTCAATGGTTGTCATCATTGGGTGATATCAAATGTAATTTTAAAGACCTAAGGATGGAGTTTGTGTACAAAAACAAGAAAATGGTACTCAGAGGAACACCAAAATCTACCTTGGAATGGATGTCTAATAACAAGCAAAGTAAGATGGTTAGGCAGAAACAACAGCCTGAATTTTCATCTATGTAGCTTTGTGTTTTTCCTAGTGCAAAGATTAGCTTAATGAGAATGGAAGGCACTTCACCAGACTTACAACCTGAATTGCAGTCAGTAGTGGAAGAGTTTGATGATGTGTTTGCTATCCCAAAAGAACTACCACTAAGTAGACCCTGTGATCACATAATTCCATTATTGGAAGGCACTAATCCAATCAATGTCAGGCCCTACAGACACCCTCCTACTTAAAAAGAAGCTATAGAGAATATGGTTCAAGAGATATTGGACACTGGAGTGATTAGACAAAGTAACAGTCCATTTGCTTTCCCAATTGTGATGGTTAAGAAGAAAGACAATACTTGGAGGATGTGTGTGGATTATAGACAGTTGAACAAAAATACTATCAAAGACAAGTTTCCAATTCCCATTATTGAAGAATTGATAGATGAACTGCGTGAATCACAGATTTTTTCTAAACTTGATTTGAGGTAAGGGTATCATCAATGTGACAACCCACTTTTTCAGGTCATTTTACGTCAATAAACTCAAAACTATTTACTTTGAACATTTACGTTTTTACTTTTAATTTCAACCGTTAAGTTAAATCGCGTAAACCAAAAATCAACAATCAACGTAAACCGGTATTAAACAAATAAAAGTTTACATCAAATAAGTGTTATATAATCATTACGAAGATAATTTATAACTTTTCATATTTTATTTATATACTTTACGTAAAACGTTTACGTTTCGTGTTATGAACTTTCATGCATGCATGTAAACTATACTACATTTGCCAATACCCACAATATTTATAACTTAACAAAAATTAAACATTTCCCTCCCATAAAATCACAATCCAATCGGCCTATATGAGTATTAGGCACAAAACAAATACCATTTTTCTCTAGTTAATATCATGTGCTAGTAAGATATTTCTCTTATAAACCATTCTTACATAACTAGCTACTTCCTTACATAAGCCACTCCATACCCCTCTCCAATCTCTTACAAGACCCACACCCCCATGCATCTTGATAACTAGACTATATAAACACTTCACTAGCTTTTCTATTTCATTCATCACTTACCAAAAACATAAAAATCTCTCTTTTTCTCTCCAATGGCCCACGGCTTAAATAAGCTAGAAAAAGCTTCCATTGTTTTCCATTTTCTTGATATTTCAAGCATACTAGTTTGTTCAAGGTTCATATCTAAGGTGTTCCAAGGTGTTTTCAAGCTTGGGTTTCAAGATTTAAGTTAATGTTTCTATAATTTCAATTTAGGTTTTATAAGGTTTTTGGGTTAAAAATCAAAGCCTAGGGTTTCACTGTATTTATCATCTTTTTAAGCACACCCTACCTATTATTTTGATTTTCATACATCTTGATTATGATCATACATGTTTCCATACTTTCATTATTATCATTTTCACATAAATATCATGATTATATGTTATATCACCAACTAGTAAACTTTTATATATGTTTGCAAAGAAATCAAGAACAACACTTACTTATGATTATTAAATATGTTGTCAAGTTTGTTATTCATAAACTAGCCTATAGAGTTTTATAGTTTATTCCATATTTTTATTCATATTATTATGAAGTGTTGGATGGGATTAGGGTAGTTTGAATGTGTTGATTATGAAAGAGGTTGAGGTGATTAGGTTATAAGGTTTTATTTTATGAAAATGAAGTAAAAATTACAAGTTTTAAAGTGTATATAAACCCTAAGGATAACCGAGTTCAAACAGTAAGGTAGGGACTTTGTAACGAGTTAAAACCTTAAAAATGTGTTAGTACACTTAATTACGAGGCCGTGCATATAAAGAACTCGAAAAACAGACTTAAAACAAATAAGTTATGGTCAAAACAAGTTTGGTAACGATTTTGGCAAATGCAGTTTTTTCCCGAATCTGGCAGAATATGTTTGCGCGAGTTTGACCCATTTCAAATCCGAACCGGCTTAAGTATAAAACTAGAAACTTGCTCAGAATGAGTTTTTGGTAAAGTATCGTGATTTTTGAGGCCCGAAAGTATAAAACAAAGAGTCATTCTTAATCAAACTTGGACTATTTTTTTAAAATTATCATAAATTTTCTGCACATGTTTTTATAAGTATTAAAGCTGTTAGGAATAGTAAATTGTGTTTTCGGATGTTTTCGCGTCCGTTTGGACTATAAAAACCTTAGGAAATAATATTGTATCACTTATTTAAAATTTATACGCGTTTTAAACTTTATAAATATTATTTTATAAACTATGATGAAAACTATTAGGTGGTGATATAACGATATAAAATATAGTGCATCATTTCATATTCACTAGCATTATTCTAAATCGATCTATAATTAAATAGGTTGCATACCGGTTATTTGTGACGACATTCCTTGTTGATTTTTCTAAAGTCAATACGATCACTTAAGGTGAGATTTCATAGCCCCACTTTTACCAATACTTGTTTGAAATACTTTGGGGTAAAATTACATTGCTCGTTTCTACATTTGAACACAAGTACAAATTACTCGTTTACAGATTGGTCTAAGTACCCATTAACCTATGAATTCCAGTGTGCCCTTTTTATCATGAACCGTTAATTACTTTATGTAAGTACGAATGTTATGGATAGATCTATCAGGATTGACATCCCCACCAGGTTTGACCGACAAGATGTCAAATGGGCGCAGTTTCATTTGATTCAGTTTACGGGTGTCCCAGGTTAGGCACCCGCATGGGCTTTTATTCTCGATTATGGTTAACGCTTCGGTTTCATGAGCTTAGACGGTAATAAACGTATTTTGTGTGGCTTGTATTTGTTATATTGCCATACACACTTTAAAATCTTATGGTTCACATTTATAGTTTTATAAACCTATGAACTTACCAACTTTAACGTTGACACGTTTAGCAATGTTTTCTTAGGTGATGTGCTATGTAGAGTCTCATGCATATGACCCGGTTTTCAAGAATTTATCTATCATCAATACCCGTTACTTTTCAAAAACTTATTTAGGCTTTCGCTGTGTTTTGAATACATTAAATTTTGGTAAGACCTTGTTATTTAAATCAATACAACGGTGTATTATTTCCAAAATGTCCATTTAATTTTCATTCTCTTATATCTTGTGTTATTATATTATGAAGTCACGCGCCTTTATTACCTTTCCGCTGTGACATTTTGGGGGTGGGACAGATTGGTATCTGGAGCCAAGGTTATAAAGAACTAGGTTGCATATTTTACCTAGACTATAACCATTTTCATAAACATTGCATCACATAAAACTTTGTCATGTGCATACACACTACTTGCTTACATAACTTATACTCGCAATTACTTTCCTTTACATGCATTTTACACATTTCCTTATATGTGCATTTACATTGCCTTATATACTTTTACAATTGCCTTATAGAAAAAGTTATTTATATAAATACTAGAACCTTTCTCAAGACATTGTGAATGACACGATAGTCTTTAAAACTTTTTTATGATTGTGCATAATACCGTTTACATAACATTGAAACTTGTCATAATTTGCCGATGCCACTAGTTACCTTACGATTTAACTCTGAGTTTGAACACCCGTCTCACACTGTTGAAACACCTATGTCATCTTGTGATCCATCGCCTAGAATCATGCCGATTAATTGAAACACGACTTTAACCTGTCATCTTATAACATTTCATATTTGGAGCACGACTTTTAGAACTAGATTAATCTTATTTTTTTACTCCTTTAGATTTTGAAGAAAATATTGACAGTAAGACAAAGAATGAGTTCCGCGGAGTGTGACCAGATTGTAGCCCAACGAGTTAATAATGCTATTGAGGTTAATGCTTAAGGAGAGACTTTCCCATCTTGCCTAGTGAAACCTAAGTTGGAACTATCTTAGACTTTATTCCCTATAGGAGTTCGCGTTGTACTTTCTTTTAAAATTTTGTCGTATGTGTGAATGATTTAAATTTTCCTTTTAAATTTATGTGTTTTGAAAACTTCATTGATTTTACTTTAATTCTCTATTTATTTATACGAGACACTTTCTAAATTATTATAGCCTTTTACATATTCTTACAATTACTTTATAAACCATTTCACTACCACATGGAAAACTATCTTACTAATCATTAATAATTATCTAACTATCGTCAAATGACTTAACATTTTATAAACTATTCTACAATCACCTTACAAACCATTTTCACTATCATGAATAAACGATCTTACTATCATTTAATAAACCATCATTTTATTAACTATTCTTACTAAAGTAATAAACTATGTTATCATCGCTTAGAAAACTACCATCTTATAAACTATTTTTATAGAATACTTGTAATCCTTACTAAACTATACGACAAGAAAGAAAAGAACAAGAGAGTAAAGTGAATGGGTTGGCCGAGAGTTAGAAGAGAAAGAGAAATGAAAAGAGAAAATTAGATTATAAGAGTGATACTAACAAACAACCAACACCCTCTCCACATGAGGAAAGGGTATTTATACTACATTTTGGCCAGTTGCCCTAGCCTTTGACGTGGGCCTTATGGGCTCATGTTGGGCTTTGGTAAACTAGCCTACTTAGTTTCCTAAGTTTCCAAATATTACTAAACGAGCTATTCTAATGGAAGTGACCGATACTTTCGTATTCCTAACAATCTCCCCCTAAGGGAGGTCACTCCATTTTACAAAATCTTAAACCTAGCATACTATGCTTTGTCTTCAATCTTGAGCTCGCAGTCTTGATTTCATTATCTTGTGAGATATGCTTGTAGACTTTGAATTTAGGCTTTTAGCTTGTTTAACTTGTAAGTGATATTTGAGCTTCTTGAGATCATCAACCAAATATAATCTCTAGTTATCAACTTGTAAACATTGGCCATCTTGTGCACTTGTGACTTTTGGACAGACATGCTCATACTTTTCTTGATCTTTGAAAGCTTTGATTGTCACCTTTCTTGAAGTCTCTAACTTTAACACTTTGTCACTTCAAGAAGGACGTTCAGTATCAGAGTAGCGGAAGTCTTGAAAACATGTACTTGAACTTTCATCATGTGATTACATTTGTCGGTCCAGTATGAGCATGCGGCTATGAATCTTGACTTGTCTTGAGCAGCAGTTGGAATCAGGTACCTCCACACCATCTTTATACAAATCTGTAATAAAACAGTTAGCAATAAATCTGGGGGACGAATATGGCTTTGTCATTCGCCTATGTGGTTGGATTTAACCTTCGAATCCGTAAGGATCGACCTGTGATCAGGTAGATTCAACTTATGAAGAATCTCCTTGACAGGATTTCTAGCTTGCAGTATTGAATCTTTCTAACACATATGTATTAGATTCATTGTACTCAGATGGTTCTCATTATTGGAATGTTTCAAAGTAGACAGCACGATAAGAGTGAACCAGAGGGACTAAGTCTCACTAATTGAATAAAAATTGATTTAAAAATCAATCGTCGTGTCACTTGCTAAAGTAATTTTGTGACACATAGAGAGTTTTAGCATTTCAAAATCTCATCAACCGCTAATTCATAACATGGAACAAGTTTGATTCATAAAGAATCTCACCATCATTTCTTTCCAGTTGTCACAAGTTTGATTCATAAAGAATTGCACAAATCACCTACCATGAGCTTGTTTGATGTTGGCTCAAGCAGGATTTCCATCTTCACTGTGAATACTTAAGTATCACTCAGATGGTCTGGCAAAATCATAAGGATAATGCGTAGGACTCTTAGAATATTTACTTGATTTCATAGTGCATGAAGATCAAGCATTATTGGATAGTGTACTATAGAGATTTATGGATGATCTCTTTATTGGCTCTAGACTCGATAGTGCACTTTCAATTTAGTGATCGGAGGCAGGAGCTGAGTGCCACCTTTTCAATATCAACTAACTCAGAGTGAGAAAGTTGATAGAAATTAGTGTATCTCCATGAGTTTTAAGACAAGTGTCTTTCCGACCTTGAATGGCTTGGGAGGGCTGTGCATTGCATCACTGGGTCCATGATGACTATCTTCAATACTAGACAACAGCTTAAGTGTTGCTGATAGCATATGTATTGACCGAGTTTTTGCCTAAGTGTAAGGAGGGCTTCTTTCTTTTCACCCTTTATCTTCACTTTTCTTTTTAATTCTTCAACCCCTTCAATGCTTACCGAGACTTCATTACTAGCACCTTGTAGGATTTATTCATGTGCTAGCTCTATCTCTATCTGCATTCTTCCCATTCCTCACTTTATCTCCTTTCTCATCATACCTAAGGACTTCTACACTATCTAGTGGAATATCCCTGGGTAGATCCTTCCGGTTCTGGCAGGATCATGGGACAGATACCTAATCCTAACCACCTTTTAACTCTAAGTAATTAAATGCATGGTCGGTCTATTGGTATTGTCACGTGTTGCCATTCACCATCAAAAATTTGCTCCCCCTTCATATGTGCATCGATATTCGAAACTGGTTTTGCACATACGGGGATAAGCAGCGCTAGAGTTATTAAGATTACATTATTATAAGTTTCAAATTTTAATCACATTTTCTCCCCTTATTAAAAATTTCAAATCCTTTGATATTTTGGATATCAAATGATTCAAATATGTTTAAGGAAAATTGGGGAGAGAAATGTTCCGATTATTCACAAGTTATATTAGGAAAATATAAATGCTCCCCCTCAAATTATGAGGTATATTATATGGTGTTTGAGTATGATAGTTTGAAATTTTTTGAATTTACTAAGAAATTCTTGAAGATTTCACACTCAAACACCATATATGCCTATCATAAGTCTTGATCTACAATATATACGTATTCAAAAAATTATAAACAACACAAGAATGACCTGATTTGAGATAAGACAACATATGACAAGTCCTATTGTCCTTTCCATCAGCCTGAAGTCATTCCCGTATTCTCTTCCTCCAACAAATCTCTCTAGATTCCTATACAGCCTTCTCTCGAATAGCAGCTCATCAATCTTCTTGATCATGATGCTGGACCTTTGCCTGTCCAATCTACTCCAATATCTTTTTGGTAGATACTCCATCCTCTGATTCTTTGCAATATCATCAAGCACAGATCTGACATCGGTGAGCGTCCCATCACAGAACTTGTAGAGCTCATCCAAGCGCATCAACCGGTTTCTCTTTAGCTTATCTTGATAAATGATACCTGGAGGGTCGTTGAAGGGGGTGAATGGGGTCAATTTGCTGATGCCTGCTTTGAATGTTTGAGGCCTGGTGATATTCAACTTCTTCTGGTAGCTTTCAACTCCCAGCTGAAGGTCTTCCACCCGCTTTAGAATGACAATGCGTCTGGTAAACATTCGCAATGCCACATTTAGATCAAAGAGGACATCATTTCCCAAATTTGAGATCTTCTTCTGGACTAGGAGAAGCAGCAAATCTTCAATGTCACGTAGATTGAGTCTTGGAAAGTCTCCTTCCTTGAACGTGTACAACTCCTGATCTTCTCTTCGAACAGTAATCTCCTTAATATGCCCATAATCAAACCGCTTATCAACATCAAGATGAGTAACACCAATGATTCTTCTTGTAGAAAACACATCATGGCTTGACTCAAAATGGCAAGCATATCCATAATACCTCTTCCTTTTGGGGCCCCAGTGGGAAACACCCCAAACAGCATGCTTATCATAAGCAACCTTGGTAGGACTCCATAGATTCGGAACCATATCCTCGATGCCTTTGATGTTGTCATACACAGCAGCCTTGGTCTTTGTTGTAGAAGTCGCGTATTTTCTACTCGCACTTCCACCTTGCAGATATAGAAGGTCGTTGTTGATGAAGTAATCCACTGGGATAACTTGACGACCTCTATCATCTTGAATTAATGGCAATGGCTTGCTGAGGTCAAATGGATACACATCACCTTCTGGGTTATTCCAATCAAGTCGATCATTCACAGCCTTGTAGACTTCTTCAAAGTGATACTCAAGTTCGACAAAGCTCTTGCAAGTGCCTTTAAGAAGGTTAAAAGCCAGTCCAACCAACGTCTCTTGAGTTAGATTTTCAATCTTTAGTCTGTTCATAACAAATGCAGTAAAGTCGATTGGTGTGTTCATGAGCTCGTCAAACGATTGAGGAGATTCTTTGTCTTTGGCCATTTTGGTAATCCAAGTCTGAGCTGGTCTGAAGTCAATAGATTGTATTTTATTCCAATCATGATCAGGAGTTGGAGGCTTTCCAGGTTTCTTCCACCAAGCATCCTTTGAGATAGCCTCGTCAGCGGGTTGTTCATCAGTGTTCCCCGTGACAAACTCTTGATCATGTGGTTCACCCAAGTCTTGTCTTGATTCCTCTGCATGAGCAGACTTACTAGATGATTTGCGGGGAGACTGGGTGGGGCCTTTAGATGAACCTATAGACTTAGAACTCTTAGACTTTGGTTCTTGAGAAGGTTCTGCCTCTTTTCCTGATTTCTGTCTTTTCATCCCTCGGTCTGATCCAGCGGAGGGGTCTTCATCCTTGTCTTTGTCGTCACGATCTCTCTTCAATGAGTATGCTTTACCATATGTATCGAAGAGATCCTTGTCAAGCTTATAAGATTTTGCAAGACAATCGTAGAGGTCTCTGTGTTCTTGAGCCGCTCGATACGATTCACTTTCATCCATCTTATCAAGAAGAATCTTCTTCAACTCAAACTCTGTCAAAGTTGCAGCTGCCTCATATGTCGACTTCGGTTGAGAAGCAGATTTAGCCAAGACCACTCTTTCATATGAATCAGCAACATTTCTTTCGATCATTGGAGTGGCAAAATCAGCAATCTTCTTCGGAAGAATCTTGTTGAGTTGACCCTTGACTTCATCTTTAACAAGTTCTTTAACCGTTTTGTCTATGATCTCGATGAATCTGTCTTGTTCAGCTTGAGCTTCTTTTTCAAAGTCTACCTTATATGAGTGGAACGCAGTTTGAACGGCATATCCAACTCTTGTAGAAAGATGTTCATCAATGAGCACTGGAACATGTGACTTAACTGATTCAGAGATTTGAGCAGATTTTTCATCCTGTTTGAGTTGAGATACTTCTTGTTCCAAGTTAAAGACCAGCTCGTTGAATTTAAATATTGAGGCAAAATTCAGAAGATCAGGAGCAGATGTTTGAGGTTCTTGAGTTGTTGGAGTAGAAGTTGTTGTTTCATGAGGTGGTGTTGCTTGTTGTGGTGGAGGAGGTGGAAGAGGAGTTATTGTGATAGCCAGAGATGATGTTTGTTGAGGAGAGGTGTCCATGAGAGTAGTCAGAGTATAATCAGCTGGATTCACATTCTCTAAGTCGAGAAACTTGCTAGTGAAACCAGAAGATACAGAAGAACTCTGTGTTTGACCTTCGGTCTTTTGAGATGCAGTAAGAGTCACATGAGCATCTTCATATTGAAGTACTGGTTCTTGGTCTTTTGGTTAATCTCTACTCTCTTCAGCCTTAGTCATGTTGACATCTCCATGTAAATTGACATTCACGTCTCTATACAACAATTCATAATCTTCTTCCTCTTAGAATGACAATGCGTCTAGTAAACATTCGCAATGCCACATTTAGATCAAAGAGGACATCATTTCCCAAATTTGAGATCTTCTTCTGAACTAGGAGAAGCAGAAAATCTTCAATGTCACGTAGATTGAGTCTTGGAAAGTCTCCTTCCTTGAACGTGTACAACTCCTGATATTCTCTTCGAATAGTAATCTCCTTTATATATCCATAATCAAACCGCTTATCAACATCAAGATGAGTAACACCAATGATTCTCCTTGTAGAAAACACATCATGGCTCAACTCGAAATGGCAATCATATCCATAATACCTCTTCCTTTTTGGGGCCCTAGTGGGAAACACCCTAAAATAGCATGCTTATCATAAGCAACCTTGGAAGGACTCCATAGATTCGGAACCATATTCCTCGTTCCTTTGATGTATTCAACCAACAGCAAAGCTATGGTCTATTGTTGTTGAAGTCGCGTATTTTCTACTCATATTCACCTGCAGATATAGAAAAAAGGCCATTGTTGAATGAAGTACTTCATTAGGATAACTGACGACCTTCTATCATCTTGAATTAATGGGCAATGGCTTGCTTGAGGTTAAATGGATACACATACCTTATGGGGTTATTTCTAATCAAGTCGGATCATATCACAGCCTTGTAGACTTCCTTGAAACTGATACTTCAAGTTTTGACAAAGCCTCTTGCAAGTGCTTTAAAAGAAGGTAGAAAGCCGGCTACCAAACAAATGTCTCTTTGAGTCAAGATTTTCAACTTTAGTCCTGTTCATCTCAAAACAAACGCACAAACGCAAGTAAAGGTGGTCGATGGGTGTTCATGAGGCTCGTCAAAAAAAAAACGAGTCGAGGAGGTTCTTTTGTCTTTAACCATTTTAGTCATACCAATAATAAGGCTGAAGCTGATCTGAAGTCCATAGATTATCTTTTGATTCCAATCATGATCAGGTTTTGGAGGCTTTTCCTTCCATTCTCCTCAGTTCCATTTCTTCAGGTTTTCTTTCAACCAGATTTTCCTTTGAGGACAAGCCTCATCAAGCGGGTTGATCATCTGTGTGTCCCTCCGTACAAACTCTTGATCATGGTGTCACCCCCGAGTCTTACTTGATTTCCTCGCATGAGCAGCAGACCTTACCCAGATGATTTGCGTGAAAACCGGGTGGTGAACTGGGTGGGGCCTTTAGACAAACTTGTAGACTTAGAACTCTTAGACTTTGGTTCTTGAGAAGGTTCTACCTCTTTTCCTAATTTCCATCTTTCATATATCCTCCGGGTCTAAACCATCCACAGCGGAGGTCTTCATCCTTGTCTTTAGTCGTCACGATCTCTCCTTCAATGAGTATGCTTTAATTACCATATGTATCGAAGAGAACCTGTGTCAAGCTTTAATAAAGATTTTGCAAAAGACAATCATAGAGTCTCTGTGTTCTTAGCTCGCTCAATAATTCACATTCATTGCATCTTATCCATAAGAAATAGAATCATCCTTCAAAACGTTAAAAAAAACAAAACAGCCGTCAAAGTTGCAGCTGCCTCATATGTCGACTTCGGTTGAGAAGCAGATTTAGCCAAGACCACTCTTTCATATGAATCAACAACATTTCTTTTGATCATTGGAGTGGCAAAATTAGCAATCTTCTTCGGAAGAATCTTGTTGAGTTGACCCTTGACATCATCTTTAACAAGTTCTTTAACCGTTTTGTCTTTGATCTTGATGAATCTGTCTTGTTCAGCTTGAGCTTCTTTTTCAAAGTCTACCTTATATGAGTGGAACGCAGTTTGAACAACATATCCAACTCTTGTAGAGAGATGTTCATCAATGAGCACTGGAACATGTGACTTAATTAATTCATAAATTTGAGCAGATTTGTCATCTTGTTTGAGTTGAGATACTTCTTGTTCCAAGTTAAAGACCCGCTCGTTGAATTTAAATAATGAGGTAAAATCCGGAATATCAAGAGCAGAGGTTTGAGGTTCTGAAGTTGTTGGAGCAGAAGTTGTTGTTTCATGAGGTGGTGTTGCTTGTTATGGTGGAGGAGGTGGAAGAGGAATTGTTGTAATAACCAAAGACCATGTTTGTTGAGCAGATGTTTCCATGATAGTGGTCAGAGTATAATCAGCTGGATTCACATTCTCTAAGTTGAGAAACTTGCTGGTGAAACCAGAAGATACAGATGAACTCTGTGTTTGACCTTCGGTCTTTTGAGATGCAGTGAGAGTCACATGAGCATCTTCATATTGAAGCACTGGTTCTTGGTCTTTTGGTTAAGCTCCACTCTGTTCAGCATTAGTCATGTCAACATTCGCACATGGTAAAACTGACAATTCAACGATCGGTCTCTATACAACAATTCAAAGTCGTCTTCCTCTTCTTCATCCTTTTCTTCATCATTTTCAGAATCAGAAAAATCTATATCAACATTTTCTTCTTCTTCGTCCTTTTGTTCATCATCATCATCAGCATCATCATTCCCCTCATCATCATTGTCATCACCATCATCATCATCATCATCATCATTATTACCATCATTATCATCATCATCAGTACTTTCATTGTCAGACTTATCTATATCAACATCATCTTCATCACCGTTGTCTCCCCAAGACTCTGCTTCACTTTCTGAGTCAACATCGGGTACATCTGGAACCCCTGGTATAGTACCAGTTCCTTCATCTGTACCAGCACCTGAGCCACTAGCATGAGACATGTGAACATCTTTCTTGCTTCGTCTTATAGCCTCTTTAAGCTAAGCTTCTTCAGACATTGCGACACCAGAGAGAATTTTTAGACTTTTGCTCGTATCAACCTTTGCTGGAGCTTTCTTCTTTGACTTAGCAGGAGATATTATGGCAGACCTCTTGATCCTTGGAGATTTTCTAGTGAGAGTATCCTCATATGACTTAGATGAGTCAGCCCTTCTTTGTGTCTTTGTCTTAGGAGGTGCAGCACCAGTAGCAATGGCATAATATGTCTGAAATAATTCAGAATTCATCATTTCTTGATTCGTCATCACTTTAGGGATGAGTGCCCCATAAACCTGCACATCCTCATTCTTAGAGACAAACTTTAGAATTCCCAATAAAGTGTCATCCCTAGCGGTGTGCATAAAAAGCTTGTTCCTCAAAGAGATAGAAGGATTCTGCTTGATATAGTGACTGATGATAGCCTTGGTGAATCTTGGGTAGTACATCTTGTCTGTCTTTTTAGCATTTTTGTTCTCTATCTGATATGCCAAATCCTCCCAGATAAGAGCAACAAAATCCATGTTCTTCTTGTAGAACATGCCCCACAGAATCTGAATTCTGGAGAGACGCATTTTGTCAAGACCAGATACTTTCCCAGATAAGCATTTGTTAATGATGGCTGCAAATGTTCTCCAGGGTTGATGCAAATGATCAATAGTAATGTCAGTGAGATACTTGATCTCTCCCGTATGTCCTAGGTGTCTGACAAAAGCTAGAAGTTCATCTTCATACGGAGGATCAGTGAATGATTGACCTTCAATTCTGGGGCAGAAACCGAGAATATCTCTGAAAACTTCAAGATCAATAGCAAACTTCTGGTTATCGATATTAAACCGATATGAGGAACCTCGTTTGTGCACAGTGTCCCAGAATTGATGCATGTAGATGATTGGGACTTCAGCTGTGATCAGAAATGCTTGATAGCATGTTGAAAGTGTGAGAGCATCCAATACCACTTGATATGTTGTTTCTTTTGGTCTTTTCATATTTGGATCAATTTGCAGGTTGCATTTGCCAATCTCTCGCCGATTCTCCAGAGCCACGAGAGCATTGTCTTTAGTGATTTGTTGAGCGCGAGTTGTCGTGATTCTTCTAAAAAGATGTTCAACACAGTTCATATATAACCAAGTTTATACATTACACTATATGGCAGTATTTTCTTATTTAGAAGGACACTTAACACACTAGGCATGATTATATCGCTTCCTGAATGATTTAGGACTAAATCGCTTCCAAAGGGGATAGGACTAAATCGCCTCCCAAAGGGAAAGTACTAAATCTCCTCCTAAAGGGAAAGGTCTAAATCGCCTCCTGAAGGGGAAGGACTAAATCGCCTCCTAAAGGGGAAGGACTAATTCGCCTCCTGAAGGGGAAGGACTAATTCGCCTCCTAAAGGGGAAGGACTAATTCGCCTTTCGAAGGAGGGACTAAATCGCCTCCTGAAGGGAGGGACTATTTCGTCTCCTAAAGGAGGGACTAAATCGCCTCCTTCATTACCCCCTATTTCGCCTTTAGTTTTAAATTAATGTGGTTTTAGGTATCCTTTTCACTCATTTAGCGTACATGATCATTAAGCAAGCTCATACAATCATTTGTAACATGTTTTAACCACAGAAATGTCAAATTCGACCAATAACGAGCACATAAGCACACTTTACTCATTTAATCATAAAACAGACATACATTCAAGGGATTTTGTGGCATTAATGCATATAAGACACTTGTCTTATACATTTATAACATAAACCCACTAACATTACATATTTCTACTCATTATCCCTAATTTACGCATACAAAAATAAAAGAAATCCACAGCATATGTTAACTAAGGACAAAACTGTTACAAACGAGTGATATACACACTTATACAAACACAACCCCTCAATCAATTCAAGGTTTCACTCAATTTTGATTTTCAAGAACCCTAAATCGATTTTTAAGGTTTTCGATATTAAAATAAGAGATATACCATAATTCCTTTGGGGAGGAAGGTATAAAGGTTGTAAAGAACACTTTTCTAGTTATACCTTAGTCTTGAAAATGATTCGATGATGGTTTTGAAATTTTTAAGCAAAATGAGTTTAGAGAGAGTTTGAAAAAAAATTGATAAGTGTGTTTGATTTGTGTGGTTGACCGGTTGGTCAAGGGGGTGTTTATTGTTGTGACTTTTGGGTCTTGACAAAAATGCCCCATAGACTTTAACTCTTAATGCATTGTCTCATTTTAAGTTTCTTTAGGCATTTTAATAGTTAAACAAATGGCAACCTAAGTCCCTAATGTTTTAACTATCGAACCTATCAACTTAATTTCTGCTATTTTCACCGTAAGGTATGAACACATAACAGTTAAGGCTCATGTAAGTTAAAATTAATTAACTCCCCTTTAATAATTAACCCGTTATTGTTTAAAATCTTTTTCATTGATCACAAACTGATTTATTTATTGAAGAAGATATCTGACATTTTCTCCCCCTCAAATAATGACCCGTTTTCTATTTAAAGAGCTGTAGTCGATATTTGAGTGGTCGAATGTCTTTGAAAATGATATTTTGATGACTGTCTGAAAGTTATGGTTTTATTAAACGCAACACCAAAAAATAAGATTTCTCTTATTTTACATCATAAGTGCACTGAAGCGTACACTTATGGAAACATAGATAGAACGGGTTGTGCTGCAAAGTAAGCACAAGCCTTTGCATGGTCATGAAGTAGACCATGCCCGAGAATAAATTCCCGTTAAGAGGTCAAGTTTTCTTTTTCGAAATACTTGCCTTTAAGATGATGACCGGGTTGCTATCTGAAATAATAGCAAGCCATTTTTGGCATGTTTTGAAATTGTTGGAACTTCTGCTCGAACTTCATTTACAGTCTTGTATCATTATTAAATGACATTTCTAACACCTTAAATGTTACCGATTTTCAGAATACATGCCATAATTATCTCTTTTTATATTTTCTGATTTTCTAATTTTGTATTTTGTTTTTGTAAAATTTTATAAAAATGAAAAATCTTTTTGACTTTTTATGGTTTAATATATATATATATACATATGATACAGGATACAAGAATAGGTACCACCACTATTCTTCTGCTTCTTCTGCCAGTTCCTTTAGAGTCTTAGGAGTAAACGATCTCATTCCGAGTTTGTCAATCAAAAATTTAATTCTTTCTCGACCTAGAGCCTTCATGAAGATGTCTGCCAACTGATACTCGGTCATGACAAAATAAAGCTCAACGACTCCATTCTTGACTTGCTCCTTTATGAAATGGTATTAGATATCAATATGCTTGGACCAGGAATGTTCGACGTTGTTGCAGCATAAGGCAATAGAGCTTTTGTTATCATAGTACCTCAGAATCTTATTGAACCCAAGGCCATAGTCAGTAAGCTATGATCTCATCCATAGGACTTGAGCACAACAGCCAGACAAGGCTATGTATTCAGCTTCTATACTGGATATCACATCACTTTTCTGCCTCTTTGAAGACCAGCTTACAAGTCTATCTCCCAGTATTTGCATTCTTCCTGACGTACCGCGTCTTGTATCTTGACAACCTGCGTGATCAACATATGCAAAAGCCGTTAGTGCAATAGCAGAATCCTTCGGGTACCAGAGTCCCTGATTAACGGTTCCTCTTAAATACTAAAAGATTCTTTTAACAACATGGAGGTGCTTTTCGGTAGGACGAGCCTGATACCGTGCACACATGCAAACAGCATATACCAGGTCTGGTCTACTGGATGTCAGATACATAAGGGTGCCAACCATGCCACGATAATGTGTAGGATCAACGGCTTTCCCTAGTGTATCCTCATCCAGTTTGGACTTCTCCACCATTGGAGTGTCCACGGGGTCGCATGATTCCATACCATATTTTTTAAGTGATTCAAGAGCATATTTTGACTGATTAAGAAAGATGCCTCTAGGACTCTGAGAAATCTATAGTCCTAGAAAAAAATGAGATTTTGCCCATCATTGACATCTTAAATTTTGAACACATTATCTCAGAAAATTGGTCACAAAGTTCAGTAGTTGTGGAAGCAAAAATTATATCATCACCGTAAATTTATACCAGGATGATGTCTTTGCCTTCACGTCGGATGAACAATGTGGGATCAACTTTGCCTTTGGAGAATCCTTTTGAGAGAAGAAATGATGACAACAAATCGTACCACGCGCGAGGAGCCTGTTTTAACCCATAAAGAGCCTTCTTCAGTCTGTACACGTGATTAGGATTGTTGGAATCCACGAACCCATCTGGCTGACTAACATAGACTTCTTCCCGCAAAATGCCATTCAAGAATGTCGTCTTCACATCCATTTGGTAGACAAGCATATTCATGTGAGCAGCATATGCGAGGAATATTCGAACAGCCTCGAGTCTTGCTACTGTAGCCAAGGATTCTTCAAAATCTATTCCTTCCCCTTGACGATATCCACGAGCAACTAAACGAGCCTTATTTTTCAAAATACCACCCAACTCATTGAGTTTTACCTTGTAGATCCACTTTAAAGTAATCACCATCATTTTATATGGTCGTGGAACTAATTCCCAGACTTCAAGATGCTCAAATTCATTGAGCTCTTCTTGCATCGCTTCTATCCAGCATGCTTGAGTGAGAGCGTCTTTGTAGGTCTTAGGTTCAATGGCGGTTAGGAAGGCATCGTAATAACAGAAGAAGGCTTGTTCATGAAGCTGAAGTTTTGTGAAAACCGGTCTTGAAAGTTCTCCAATGATATTTTGCAAAGGATGATCTTTAGTCCATCTTGAGATATGTTCTGAGATTGGAGCGACTGGGTTCACAATAGTAGGAATAACATCTGATGAAGAAGATTCTCCAGAACTGATTTCTGGAATAAGTATACCAAAATACGGATCGTTACTCATGTGTGCCACCTCAAGATCATGATTCTCTTCATCAGTACTGAAAGGAATTGCTTTGAATTATGGTTGAGTAGATGTATGAGAAGTACTTGTAGAAGGTGCATTTGTATCAATAGTTGTTGAAGTATGTGAACCAGTTGACTCAACAGGAGCTTGGGCTTCTACTACAGGAACAGGAATCGCATATGCATGAACTGAAGAATCAACATTTACTAGAGGATTAATGAATTCATCAAACACTGGTTGAAATACCATATCACATTCTTTCCTTGTTGGTGGTACAAACGGTGCGGAAGAAGGAGGGTTTGGAACGAGTCCCGAACTGGGTGTTGCAGGAGTCATTTCCTAAAGTGCGGGTTCTGAACTGCTGGCCATAGCTGTCAGCTCATCAAAATCAACATGGCAAGTTTCAATAATTCTTCTTATTCGTCGGCTGTAAATCCGGTATGCCTTTTTCTTGGGTGCATAGCCAATCAAAATTCCTATGTCATCTTTGGCCTAAAATTTATCCAAATTTGCACTATCATTTGTTGGGTAGCATAGTGCGCTGAACACATGAAGATATGATAAATAGTTTTCTATCATGTAGAAGCTCATAAGGAGTATTTCAGTGGTCTAAGATTGTACAATGGAACGGTTTTGGGTGTAACATGAAGTTGCTACTGCTTCGGCCTATAAGAACATCGAAGCTTTTGCATATATCAACATAGTGCGAGTGGCTTTAACAAGAGTCCGATCACGCCTTTCAACAACACCATTTTGTTAAGGAGTCAAAGCTACTAAAGTTTCATGAGAAATGCCGACGCTCTCATAGTAATCTCGCAGAGTTTGATTAACAAACTCAGTTCCATTATCAGTACGAATATTTCGAACAGTTGCATTAATTCATACTTGGATCATTTTCAAAAACTTGATGATAAAATCAGGAGCCTCATCTTTTGATGTCAGAAACTTCACCCATGTAAACCTGGAGTAATCATCGACGATGACGAGGATATACTTCTTTCCATTAACACTTTGTACACGCATTAGCCCGCAAAGATCCATGTGCAGAAGGAATAATTTCTCCTGATTGGTGTCATCAGTTTTGGGTTTATGTGAGTGTTTCTTGCTCTTCCCCCATACTGCACCAAAGCCGATCCAAATGATCTTTTCAAATTCAACTTGAAGACCGCAGTAACCAGACAATTACTATCCAAATGATTGATAGCTCCAAAATTCAAGTGTGACAAACGGCGGGTGCCCAAACCAATATTGGTCGTGAGGCTTTTCAACAAGGAGATATAACAGCGTCAGGACGACATCATAACATCCAAGTGGATAAATCCTTATATTATTATATGACAAGAAAGAAAAGAACAAGATAGGAGGAGGGAATGGGTTGGCCGAGTGTTAGAGAGAAAGAGAAATGAAAAGAAGGAAAATTATATTATGTGTGAGACTAACCAATCAACCAACACCCTCTCCACACCTTGGAGAGGGTATTTATAGTACCAAATGGCCGGTTTGCCCTAGCCTTTGACGTGGGCCTTATGGGCTCATGTTGGGCTTTGGTAAACTAGCCTACTTAGTTTCATAAGTTTCTAAATATTACTAAACGAGCTAACTTAATAGAAGTGACCGATACTTTTGTATTCCTAACAATCTCCCCCTAAGGGAGGTCACTCCATTTTACAAAATCTTAAACCTAGCATACTATGCTTTGTCTTCAATCTTGAGCTCGCAGTCTTGATTTCCTTTATCTTGTGATATATGCTTGTAGACTTTGACTTTAGGCTTTTAGCTTGTTTAACTTGTAAGTGATCTTTGAGCTTCTTGAGATCATCAACCAAGCATAATCTTTTGTTATCAACTTGTAAACATTTGCCATCTTGTGCACTTGTGACTTTTGGACCGACATGCTCATACTTTTCTTGATCATTGAAAGCTTTTATTGTCACCTTTCTTGAAGTCTTTAACTTTAACACTTCGTCACTTCAAGAAGGACATTCGGTATCAGAGTAGCAGAAGTCTTGAAAACATGTACTTGAGCTTTCATTATGTGATTACATTTGTCGATCTAGTATGAGCATGTGGCTATGAATCTTGACTTGTCTTGAGCAGCAGCTAGAATCAGGTACCTCCACACCATCTTTATACAAATCTGCAATAAAACAGTTAGCAATAAATCTGGGGGACGAATATGGCTTTGTCATTCGCCCATGTGGTTGGATTTAACCTTCGAATCCGTGAGGATTGACCTGTGATCAGGTAGATTCAACTTAAGAAGAATCTCCTTGACAGGATTTCCAGCTTGCAATATTGAATCTTTCTAACACATATGTATTAGATTCATTGTACTTAGCTGGTTCTCATTATCGGAATGTCTAAAAGCAGACAGCACGATAAGAGTGAACCAGAGAGACTAAGTCTCACTGATTAAATAAAAATTGATTTGAAAATCACTCGTCGTGTCACTTGCTAAAGTGATTTTTTGACACATCGAGAGTTTTAGCATTTCAAAATTTCATCAACCGCTAATTCATAACCTAGAACAAGTTTGATTCATAAAGAATCTCGCCATCGTTTCTTTCTAGTTGTCACAAGTTCGATTCATAAAGAATTGCACAAGTCACCTACCATGAGCTTGTTTGATGTTGGCTCAAGCAGGATTTCCATCTTCACTGTGAATACTTAAGTATCACTCAGATGGTCTGGCAAAATCACAAGGATAATGCGTAGGACTCTTAGAATATTTACTTGATTTCACAGTGTGTGAAGATCAAGCATTATTGGATAGTGTCCTATAGAGATTTATAGATGATCTCTTTATTGGCTCTAGACTCGATAGTGCACTTTTAATTTAGTGATCGGAGGCAGGAGCTGAGTGCCACCTTTTCAATATCAACTAACTCAGAGTGAGAAAGTTGATAGAAATGAGTGTATCTCCGTGAGTTTTGAGACAAGAGTCTTTCCGACCTTGAATGGCTGGGGAGGGTTGTGCATTGCATCACTGGGTCCATGATGACTATCTTCAATACCAGACAACAGCTTAGGTGTTGCTGATAGCATATGTATTGACCCGGTTTCTGCCTAAGTGTAAGGAGGGCTTCTTTGTTTTCACCCTTTATCTTCACTTTTCTTTTTCATTCTTCAACCCCTTCAATGCTTACCGAGACTTCATTACTAGCACCTTGTTGGGTTTATTCTAGTGCTAGCTCTATCTCAGTCTGCATTCTTCCCATTCCTCACTTTTTTCATCATACCTAAGGACTTCTACACTATCTAGTGGAATATCCCTAGGTAGATCCCTCCGGTTCTGGTTGGATCGTGGGACAGATACCTAATTCTAACCACCTTTTAACTCCAAGTAATTAAATGCATGGTCGGTCTATTGGTATTGTCACGTGTTGCCATTCACCATCCAAAATTTGCTTCCCTTTCATATGTGCATCGATATTCGAAAATGGTTTTGCACATATGGGGATAAGCAGCACTAGAGTTATTAAGATCACATTTATAAGTTTCATATTTTAATCACATTTTCTCCCCTTATCAAAAATGTCAAATCTTTTGATATTTTGGATATCAATTGATTTAAAAATAAGCATCTGGGGAAAAAATGTTCCGATTATGAACAAGCCTTATTTGGAACATTTTAATGCTCCCCCTCAAATTATGAGGGATATTATATGGTGTTTGAGTACGTTAATTTGAAAGATTTTGAATTTATTAAGAAATTCTTGAAAATTAGTACTCAAATACTATATATGCCAAATTTTAAACTCAACACTACACATTTATTTTCACAAGATATGTATGAGACAGGACCTGAAAATGTTCAAACCGAAAATGACAAAGTCAATTTATCCATGTCAGCAATCTGCAGTCCGTCTCGATAATCTCCATTTGGAAGTTGTCTTAGCTTCCCCCCGAACCAGCAATCCTTTCTTGAGTAGATTCAAGGCTTTCTTGCAGGCTGCATGATGTATAAAGCCCAAACATTCGAAGTACGCAATTAATTTGAAACCGTAACACCAAAGTCAATTAAGTCCCGGATGTCCGTATTTCTCCTTACACGATAGTGATGATATAAATTGCAACACCAAAGTCAACTAAGTCCTAGATGTCACAATTATTCCCTCTAAGTGATCGAAATGATAACACCTAAGTCAACTAAGTCCCAAATGTACACATTTCTTTTTGCCGAATACTATCTAACTTAAGGAATTATCATACTTATCAAACCTATGTGTACCTCTTTTGTTAACTAATTCTACTCTCTTTTAAAAAATAAGCTTAGTGATTAACCGGTTGAGAAAGCATCTATTGAATCAGTAACCAATCTTCTCACGCTTAGGATAAATCTTCTAACAACACTTCCCCCTAGTATCTTAAAGGATGCGTACTTGAAATCATAAGATATCTCTACCCCCATGAAGTTGAAATAGACCACCTAAAATTAACAAGTTAAAAACACTAATTTTCTCTGCGGTTATGACATTTGTCTTCCTCGAATGGTCTAAAATGAAAGAAGGCTATGGGCTCTATCACGTGTACTTGTTTTATGTTCTAGTGTATCTACTCCTTCCCCCTTGCTGGTTTCGATACCTCAGAATCAGCAAAATCTAGTACGCACATATACTTGAGATCGTGTTCGAAGAATTGATAAGCTTAAATCTATTACGTGAGAATCAACTAAGTCTTAAATTGCAAATAAGTCCCTAAAGTTTGAAAAAATGACATCTAAAGCCCATGTAGTTAATATAAATTAACTCCCCTTTAAATTATTATCCGTCATCATCTAAAACTTTATCCGTTTATTCCGTGACTTATTTTGAAAGACCGTTTTAAAAGATTATTTGATGACACTTTCTCCCCCTTAAATAATGACTTGTTTTCTATTTAAAGAGCTGTAGTCACTGTTTAAGTGGTCGAATTGTCTTTGAAAATCTTTTTATGATTACTAAAAACACTGAGTCATTGTGAAGATAACTTTTCACCAATAAAATAAGATTTCTCTTATTTTGACAAATAAATGCACCGACATGTACACTTATTGTATATAGGAAGCACGGGTTGTGCTGCAAAGTAAGCACAAGCCTTTACATGATCATGAAGTAGACCATGCCCGAGAATAAATTCCCGTTGAGAGGATAAGTTTTCTTTTTTGAAATACTTGCCTTTAAGATGATGACCGGGTTGCTATCTGAAATAATAGCAAGACATTTTTGGCATGTTTTGAAATTGTTTGAACTTCATTTACAGTCTCGTATCATTATTAAATGACATTTCTAAGACCGTAAATGTTATTGATTTTCAGAAGACATGCCATAATTATCTCTTTTTATATTTTCTGATTTTCTAATTTTGTATTTTGTTTTTGTAAAATTTTATAAAAATGAAAAATCTTTTTGACTTTTTATGGTTTAATATATATAACTATATATATCCGTCTTTTCATCCCTCGGTCTGATCCTGCGGAGGGGTCTTCATCCTTATCTTTGTCGTCACAATCCCTCTTCAATGAATATGCTTTACCATATGTATCAAAGAGATCCTTGTCAAGCTTATAAGATTTTGGAAGACAATCATAGAGGTCTCTGTGTTCTTGAGCTGCTCGATATGATTCACTTTCATCCATTTATCAAAGTAGAATATTTTTCAACTCCAAACTCTATCAAAGATGCAAGTGGCCTCATAAGTCGATTCGGTGAGAAGAAGATTTAGCCAAGGACCACTCTTTATTGAATCAGCAACATTTATTTCAATCATTGGAGTGGCAAAATCAGCAATCTTCTTCGGAAGAATCTTGTTGAGTTGACCCTTGACTTTATCTTTAACAAGTTCTTTAACCGTTTTTTCTATGATCTCGATGAATCTGTCTTGTTTAGCTTAAGCTTCCTTTTCAAAGTCTACCTTATATGAGTGGAACGCAGTTTGAACGGCATATCCAACTCTTGTAGAAAGATGTTCATCAATGAGCATTGGAACATGTGATTTAATAGATTCAGAGATTTGAATAGATTTGTCATCTTGTTTGAGTTGAGACACTTCTTGTTCCAAGTTAAAGACCCGCTCGTTGAATTTAAATTTTGAGGAAAAATTTGGAAGATCAAGAGCAGAGGTTTGAGGTTCTTGAGTTGTTGGAGTAGAAGTTGTTGTTTCATGAGGTGGTGTTGCTTGTTGTGGTGGAGGAGGTGGAAGAGGAGTTATTGTGATAGCTAGAGATGATGTTTGTTGAGGAGAGGTGTCCATGAGAGTAGTCAGAGTATAATCAGCTGGATTCACATTCTCTAAGTCGAGAAACTTGCTAGTGAAACCAGAAGATATAAAAGAACTCTGTGTTTGACCTTCGGTATTTTGAGATGCAGTGAGAGTAACATTAGCATCTTCATATTGAAGTATTGGTTCTTGGTCTTTTGGTTGATCTCCACTCTGTTCAGCCTTAGTCATGTCAACATCTCCATGTAAATTGACATTCACGTCTCTATACAACAATTCATAATCGTCTTCCTCTTCATCATCTTTTCTTATTCTCATCTAAAATCGAAACATTTATATTTAACTTTTTTCTTTTCTTCGTCCTTTTTGTTTTCATTATCATCAGCATCATCCTTCCCTTTTCATCATTGTCATTTTTGTTTTTTACCCCCCCCATCATCATCATCATCATCATCATCATCATCATCATCATCATCATTACCATCATTGTTATCATCATTAATACTTTCATTGTCAGACTTATCTATATCAACATCATCTTCATCATTGCTGTCTCCCCAAGACTCTGCTTCACTTTCAGAATCAACATCGGGTACATCTGGAACCCCTTGTATAATACCAATTCCTTCATCTATACCAGCACCTGAGCCACTAGCTTGATACATATGAAGATCTTTCCTACTTCGTCTTAGAGCCTCTTTAAGCTAAGCATCTTAAGATATTACCACCTCAAAGAGAATTTTTAGACTTTTGCTCATATCAGCCTTTACTGGAGCATTCTTCTTAGACTTAGCAGGAGATACTATGGCAGACATCTTGATCCTTGGAGATTTTCTGGTAAGAGTTTCCACAGATGACTTAGATGAGTCAGCCCTTCTTTGTTTCTTTGTCTTAGGAGGTGCAGCACCAGTAGCAATGGCATAGTATGTCTGAAATGATTCAAAACTCAACATTTCTTGATTCATCATCACTTTAGGGATGAGAGCACCATAGACCTGCACATCCTTATTCTTGGAGACAAACTTTAGAATTCCTGATATAGTGTCATCCCTAGTGGTGTGCATAAAAATCTTGTTTCTCAAAGAGATAGAAGGATTATGCTTGATATAGTGACTGATGATAGCCTTGGTGAATCTTGGGTAGTACATATTGTCTGTCTTTTTAGCATCTTTGTTCCCTATTTGATATACTAAATCCTCCCAGATAAGAGCAACAAAATCCACATTCTTCTTGTAGAACATGCCCCATAGAATCTGAATTCTGGAGAGACGCATTTTGTCAAGACCAGATACTTTCCCAGGTAAGCATTTGTTGATGATGGCTGCAAATGTTATGCAGATGATCAATAGTAATGTTAGTGAGATACTTGATCTCTCCCATATGTCTTAGGTGTCTGACAAAAGCTAGAAGTTCATCTTCATACGGAGGATCAGTGAATGATTAACCTTCAATTATGGGGCAAAAACTAAGAATATCTCTAAAAACTTCAAGATTAATACCAAATTCCGGTTATCAATATTAAACCGATATGAGGAACCTCATTTACGCACAATGTCCCAGAATTGATGCATGTAGATGATCGGGACTTCAGCTATGATAAAAAATGCTTGATAGCATGTTGAAAGTGCGAGAGCATCCAATACCACTTGATATGTTGTCTCTTTTGGTCTTTTCATATTTGGATCAATCCACAGGTTGCATTTGCCAATCTCTTGTTGATTCTCCGGAGCCACAAGAGCATTGTCTTTAGTGATTTGTTGAGCACGAGTTGTCATGATTCTGCTAAAAAGATGTTCAATACAGTTCATATATAACCAAGTTTATACATTACACTATATGGCAATCTTTTCTGATTTAGAAGGACACTTAACATACTAGGCATGATTATATTGCTTCCTGAAGAAGAAAGACTAAATTGCCTCCTAAAGGAGAAGGACTAATTTGCCTCCTAAAGGGGAAGGAATAATTCGCCTCCTAAAGGGGAAGGTCTAAATCGCCTCCTAAAGAAGAAGGACTAAATCACCTCCTAAAGGGGAAGGACTAATTCGCCTCCTAAAGGGGAATGACTAATTCGCCTCCTGAAGGGGAAGGACTATTTTGCCTCCTGAAGGAGGGACTAAATCGCCTCTTAAAGGGAGGGACTAAATCGCCTCTTGAAGGGAGGGACTATTTCGTCTCCTGAAGGAGGGACTAAATTGCCTCCTTCATTACTCCCTATTTCGCCTTCGGTTTTAAATTAATGTGGTTTTAGGTATCCTTTTCACTTATTTATCATACATGATCATTAAGTAGGCTCTTACAATCATTTGTAACATGTTTTAACCACAGAAATGTCAAATTCTACCAATAACAAGCACATAAGCACACTTTATTCATTTGCCAAAAAACAATCATACAAGTGATGGATTTTAATACTTAAATGCATATACGTAAATAGTCTGTGACATATAAAACCAAAACCCACTAACATTATAGATTTCTACCCATTATCCCTAATATTCGCAAACAAGAATCAATGAAAACAACTTAAGATGTTAATTATATCAAAAACTGTTTCAAACGAGTGTAAAGCAACCCTAAACGAACATAATCCCTTAATCAATTTAAAGATTCACACAGTTTTGATATTGATGAACCCTAGATCAACGTCTAGGGTAAATCGAGATCAAGACCACGAAATTCCCTAATTCCTTTTGAAGGTAGGACGTTTACAGTATGTTAAACACATTCCTAGTATACCTTAACACTTGATAATGATTCGTTGATAGTCTTGATTATTTCGAAGCGAAATGGGGTAGAGAGAGTTTTAAAACAATAGAGTGTGTTTGGCTGTGTTTGACCTGATAGTCAAGGGGGTGTATTATTGTTGGGACTTTTGTGTCTTAACAAAAATGCCCCCTAGACTTTCTCTTGTTATGCATTTTCTCATTTTAAGTATCTTTAGGCATTTAATAGTTTAACAAATGGCAACCTAAGTCCCTAATGTTTTAACTATCGAACTTAGCAACTTAATTTCAACTATTTTCTCCCTAAGGTATAAACACATGACTTATGGTTTTTTATCTTTGAGAAGTAACACCAAAAAAAAAGATTTCTCTTATTTTACATCATAAGCGCACTGAAGCGTACACTTATGGAAACATAGATAGCACGGGTTGTGCTACAAAGTAAGCACAAGCCTTTGCATGGTCATAAAGTAGACCATGCCCGAGAATAAATTCTCGTTGAGAGGTCAAGTTTTCTTTTTGAAATACTTGCCTTTAAGATGATGACAGGGTTGCTATCTGAAATTATAGCAAGGCATTTTTTTGGCATGTTTTGAAATCGTTTGAACTTCTGCTCGAACTTCATTTACAGTCTCGTATCATTATTAAATGATATTTCTAAGACCGTAAATGTTATCGATTTTTAGAAGACATGCCATAATTATCTCTTTTTATATTTTCTAATTTTTTTAATTTTGTATTTTGTTTTTCTGGTTTTATATTTTCGTATTTTCTTTTTGTAAAATTTTATAAAAATGAAAAATCTTTTTGTCTTTTTATGGTTTAATATATTTAACATATTTTATACAGGATACAAGTATAGGGACCACCATATACTTCTGACAGTTCCTTTGAGTCTCAGGAGTGGGGGTAACGATCTCATTTCCGCAGCTTTTCAATAAATAATTCAATTCTTTCTCGACTTAGGAGCCTTCGTGAAGGAGTTGCCCAACTGATACTCGGTCATGACAAAATTAAGCTCGACGGACTCCGTTTCTCTTCCTTGCTCCTTTTATGAAATGGTATCGGATATCAATATGCTTGGACCGGGAATGTTGGACGTTGTTGTAGCATAAGACAATAGCGCTTTTGTTATCACAGTACATCGGAATCTTATTGAACCCAAGGCCATAGTCGGTAAGGTGTGATCTCATCCATAGGACTTGAGCACAATAGCCAGACAAGGCTATGTATTCAGCTTCCGCATTGGATATCGCAGCGCTTTTCTGCCTCTTTGAAGACCAGCTTACAAGTCTATCTCTCAGC
This sequence comes from Tanacetum coccineum, assembly GCA_026074375.1. Classification (NCBI taxonomy): domain Eukaryota; kingdom Viridiplantae; phylum Streptophyta; class Magnoliopsida; order Asterales; family Asteraceae; genus Tanacetum; species Tanacetum coccineum. Next base: position 16,515 of record BQNB010009334.1, on the reverse strand, counting down.
ATTTGCATACTTCCTGCGTCTAGTATCTTGACAACCCGCGTGATCAGCATCTGCAAAAGCCGTTAGTGCAATAGCAGAATCCTTTGGGTACTAGAGTCCCCGATTAACGGTTCCTCTTAAATACCGAAAGATTCTTTTAATAGCATGGAGGTGCTTTTCGGTAGGACGAACTTGATACCGTGCACACATGCTAACAGCATATACCTACTGGATGTCAGATACATAAGGGTGCCAACCATGCCACGATAATGTGTAGGATCAACGGCTTTCCCTAGTGTATCTTCATCTAGTTTGGACTTCTCCACCATTAGAGTGTCCACGGGGTCGCATGATTCCATACCATATTTTTTAAGTGATTCAAGAGCATATTTTGATTGATTAAGAAAGATGCCTCTGGGACTCTGAGAAATCTGTAGTCCTAGAAAAAATGAGATTTTGCCCATCATTGACATCTTAAATTTTGAACACATTATCTCAGAAAATTGGTCACAAAGTTCAGTAGTTGTGGAAGCAAAAATTATATCATCAACGTAAATTTGTACCAGGATGATGTCTTTGCCTTCACGTCGGACGAACAATGTGGGATCAACTTTGCCTTTGGAGAATCCTTTTGAGAGAAGAAATGATGACAACAAATCGTACCACGCGCGAGGAGCCTGTTTTAACCCATAAAGAGCCTTCTTCAGTCTGTACACGTGATTAGGATTGTTGGAATCCACGAACCCATCTGGCTGACTAACATAGACTTCTTCCCGCAAAATGCCGTTCAAGAATGCCGTCTTCACATCCATTTGGTAGACAAGCATATTCATGTGAGCAGCATATGCGAGGAATATTCGAACAACCTCGAGTCTTGCTACTGGAGCGAAGGATTCTTCAAAATCAATTCCTTCCTCTTGACGATATCCACGAGCAACTAAACGAGCCTTATTTTTCAAGATACCACCCAACTCATCGAGTTTCACTTTGTAGATCCACTTTAAAGTAATCACCATCACTTTATCTGGTCGTGGAACTAAATCCCAGACTTCAAGACGCTCGAATTCATTGAGCTCTTCTTGCATCGCTTCTATCCAACATGCTTGTGTGGAGCGACTAGGTGCACAATACTAGGAATAACATCCGATGAAGAAGATTCTTCTGAAATGATTTCAGGAATAGGTATACCAAAATACGGATCATTACTCATGTGTGCCACCTCAAGATCATGATTCTCTTCATCAGCACCAAAAGGAATTGCATTGGATTATGGTTGAGTAGATGTTTGAGAAGTACTTGTAGAGGGTGCATTTGTATCAATAGTTGTTGAAGTATGTGAACCAGTTGACTCAACGGGAGCTTGGGCTTCTACTGTAGGAATAGGAATCGCATCTGCAGGAACTGAAGAATCAACATTTGCTGGAGGATTAAAGAATTCATCAAAACCTGGTTGAAATACCATATCCTATTCTTTCCTTGTTGGTGGTACAAACGGTGCTAAAGAAGGAGGGTTTGGAACGAGTCCTGAACTGGGTGTTGCAGGAGTCATTTCATGAAGTGCGGGTTCTAAACTGTTGTATTCAGAAGCCATCGCTGTCAGCTCATCAAAGTCAACGTGGCACGTTTCAATAAATCTTCTTGTTCGTCTGTTGTAAATCTGAAATGCCTTTTTCTTGGGTGCATAGCCAATGAAAATTCCTATGTCAGCTTTGGCCTGAAGTTTACCCAAATTTTCACTATCATTTGTTGGATAGCATAGTGCACTGAACACATGAAGATAGGATAAATCGGCTTTCTTATCATGTAGAAGCTCATAAAGAGTTTTTCCATGTCTAAGATGTACAATGGAACAATTTTGGGTGTAACATGCAGTTGCAACTGCTTTGGCCCATAAAAATAATAGAGCTTTTGCATAGATCAACATAGTGTGAGCGGCTTCAACAAGAGTCTGATTACGCCTTTCAACAACACCATTCTGTTGAGGAGTCCGCGCCACTGAAGTTTCAAGAGAAATTCCAACCCTCTCATAGTAATCTCGCAAAGTTTGATTAACAAACTCAGTTCCATTATCAGTACGAATATTGCGAACAGTTGCATTCAGTCTAACTTGGATCATCTTCAGAAACTTGATAATAAAATTAGGAGCCTCATCTTTTGATGCCAGAAACTTCACCCATGTAAACCTGGAGTAATCATCGATGATAACGAGGATATACTTTTTCTCATTAACACTTTGAACATGCATTGGCCCGCAAAGATTGATGTGCAGAAAGAATAATTTCTCCTAATTTATGTCATCAGCTTTGGGTTTATGTGAGTGTTTCTTGCTCTTCCCCATTGCACAAGCCAAATACAAATGATCTTTTTCAAATTTCAACTTTGGAAGACCACGTACGAGACCATGTCTTGCCAAATGATTGATAGCTCCAAAATTCAAGTGTGACAAACGGCGGTGCCATAACCATGATTTGGTCTTGGAGGCTTTCGACAAGAGACAAATCGGAGAGGACGACATCATATCTCCAAGTGATATTGTATATAAATTGGTTTCCCTGGATCCCGAGAGTAAATCAACACCTTCTAAATTACGAACGAAACAGGTGTGTTTACGAAAAGCCACTTCGAGATCCGAGTCACAAAATTGTCCTACTGAGAAGAGATTGTGTCCTAGTCCTTCCACATAATAAACCCAAGAAATTGTGACATTCCCCACTTGATAATCACCATAGCCCATGATCTTCGCAATCTGGTCATTACCAAACTTTACTGTACTAAGAAACTTGGTGATGAAGTTGGTGAGCTAAGAGCGGTCTCCGGTCATATGCTTGGAGCAGCCAGAGTCTAAATACTACAGAATAATTTGGACAACCTCAGATAGTACATCTGAACCCTAGCGAGACAAATTCGCCATCAAAGCAACTTTGGCCATGGTGATATCATCACAGTCGGAGTCATAGGCATCCAGATCATCGGCTTGATAAGCAGCATTTTGAGTGATGACAGACTGTGTGACTGGGCCTTCAGGAATACCAGGGTCTGCGAGAAATTCCAACTCTTCCTCACTGAGAACTTTACCCATTCCTTGAGCTTCAACTAGAAGAACTTTTTCCTTGTACCAAGCAGCATCTCTTTTCCTCTTTGGTTGCGTGCATTGCCTTGCCATATGACCCTCTCCTTGGCAGTTGAAACACTTCACCACACGTTGTTGACTAGAATTCCGACCCCCTGAACCAGCAGTATTAACCCTTGAACCAGAAGTACCAGCAGCATAAGAATTGGTTCTTCCTTGATATGGTTGAACAGTCACTCTCCCATCATTAATTATTGCCTGTTGTCTTGGGTTAGAGGAGTTTCTCAGCTGGTTGTTGGTCGATGGAAAGCGAGATGAGACAACAGTTGACAAGAATGACATCATCTTGTTAATTGCGTCAATAGGATCATCTCCTTTATTGAACACAGGAACTGCAAGGCCTGAATCAATTTGAGGGAATTCAGCAATGTGTGATTGTTGGTTAACTGTGGAGACAGAATATTCAATCTGTGGAGCATCATGATAAATCATTGAGGAATAAGCATTGGAGTGTTGTGCTGGTGGATATGAAATAGCAAGTGATGATGATGGATAAGTAGTAGAGTATTGTTGCAATGGGTGAACTGCTCCATATTGAGATGAAGAAACTTGTTGCTGAAACAAAGGATTGTTGTATGAAGACTGATGGTTGTTGAAATGATGCGGAGTCTGCTGATTAGCCATTAGTGCAAGAGGATCTTGATGACGTTCACGCAAAAGATGAACTTCGTTAGCATGCATTTCATGTGACTGAAGATAAGCGTGGAGTTGATCAAAATTGGTAGTATGTAGAGCTTCCTAGTTTGAATTCAGCTGAAACTTACTCATTTTGATGGGAGATCTATTTAAGACCTTGGTATTGATTTGAAATGCTCCAATTCATTGTGTGAATCATTATGTCTTGATGAGCTGATCAAAACCTTAATTAATACGAGTGAAGTGTATTCTCCTATCCTGACATGAGAGCAAATTTATCTAAATTCATCATATACTTATTCCCTCTCTTGCTTTCGTTAGTGAATGTAATTGCTAATACGCATATGATTAGCATAAGTCCTTAGTCTACTCTGTGATGGTTCACAAGAGCATAAACATCTAGTGGGAGACCTTGTAGAATGATATTGGTTGCCTTTAGATCATAGTCAGCTTGAATCTTTTCAGTTGTAGATAATTCAACATATTTCATTGTCCGGGTACCCCTTTTCTCTTCAATAGTTGCCAAATGGAGTGGGACATGATCAATGCATTCAAGGTATCGCATCTCTTCCTCATTCTCTCGATTTTGTTATCCATTTCCCACTTAGTATAGACTGTTTCCAAGAATCATATTAGCTTGTTCCAGCATCGGTGGTACGATTGTCAGCACGGATCGGAATCCTGTATCAGCAAGAGTAGAATCTTTTTCTTAATTGGTATTGTTGTAAGAACATTACTTTTTGAGTCGCTATTGGTGCTATTGAAAGGAATTATGTTCAAGTGATGTTGATTTTAAGTGTTTTTAGGGTTTTTTATGAATACAGGGATTTTTCAATGCTATATAAAGAAAAAAAAAAACTGTATAATTTAAATTGAGTTCTTAGTTTGGTAACCAGTTGTATTCAACAGATCACTAAGTCAAAATAGTTTGTGTTGTCTTAGTCCAAATTATGATTCGCTTTGTAAAGTGATAAATCGCTTCAAGAGGAAGGACTAAATCGCCTTCTACTGGAAAAGGACTAAATCGCCTTGCACTATAAAAGGGACTAAATCGCCTTCTACTGCAAATGGACTATTTTGGTTCCAACTACGAGGGACTAAATCGCCTCGTGTAGATAGGGGACTATTTCGGTTCCAACTACGATGGACTATTCCGGTTCCAACTACGAGGGACTAAATCACCTCGTGTAGACAAAGGGACTATTTCGGTTCCAACTACGAGGGACTAAATCACCTCATGTAGACAGAGGGACTATTGCGGTTCCAACTACGAGGGACTAAATCGTCTTGTGTAGATAGGTGACTATTTCGGTTCCAACTGTGAGGGACTATTCCGGTTCCAACTATCAGGGACTATTCCGGTTCCAACTATCAAGGACTATTCTGGTTCCAAACCAAAAACACTAAAAGACTAACTTTTTGTTGTTTTTACCTAAAAACTCTTGTACAACTATTAATTCTAATCTTATTAGAACCTTAAAAATGCAAACTTTATGAATTTTGAGACAAAAATTTTGAAATTAAGATTTTGACTCTAAAAAGCTTTCGAACCAAAATAAGTACAAAAATGAAATTTTTCCTTGATCAAAGCTTAAACACGATTGTATCTACGATACTAGAACTAAATACCAAAGTATATAGCCTTTTGTGTATTAGTGAAGCCACGGATAAAAAAGAAAAGCGAAAAATTGAATACGAGTAGAAATAGGTACAAAAACTCAAATGAACACAAAAACAAAGACATACCACCCCATGGCTCTTGATACCAATTGTAGGATATGAGTTTCACACAAATATAAAACTAGAGAGAGAAAGTAGGAGGAAGAACACATAGAAAAACACACACTAAGAGTGTGTAAAAATGATTCAACCAACCACCCTCTCCATGTGTGGAGAGGGTATAAATACTTACTAAACATGGGCCGGGCCGGGCTTTCCTTGGACTTTCTATAAACCGGCCTGGTTAGCTTACTAGTGAATACTTAATTTCGTCTAACTATTACAATGACTCGTGAGATCGATAATGATCGTCACTTCACTAAAAACTGAATTCTTAATAATCTCCCCCTAAGGGACGATCGTTGAGATCTCATAAATGATCATCACTTTTTGAATTGGGTTATTATACACAGAAGTTACTATACTTTCTCAAAAAGTTCGCCTAAGTTACTAAACTTTCATTTTGTTCACTTAGGTTACTAAACTTATGAAACATGACATTTGGGGTTACTCAACTTTAAAAAATATACGTAAACATCATTGAACTTGTAAAAACATGACATTTATGTTACTTAACTTACCAAAAATTTATGTTGAGGTTGCTCGGATTAACATTGAAATGATGGGGGTGTATGTTTATCTAAAGCTAGAAAATCTGCTCCTACAAAACCTCATCATGTGAATGCACCTAGCTCTTCTAGGAATAGTAAAAAAGAATCGTATGGTTATAATGATATGGCTCATAAATACTATCTAGAGGAAGCTAAAAAAAGATACAAGACAAAAATAGGAATCTTAAACCTAGGGAAATGCCTTCTGCTAGAACACACCACACTCTTAATGCTTGTACATCAAAACCTAGGAGCAATAATCAAAAGTCTAGGAATTGGCATGCATCTAAAAATGCAAGATTAAATCACTAAAAACCCATTCCCCCTAGTTTTTCAATGCTCTCGTGGCTCTGGAGAATCGACGAGAGATTGGAAAATGCAACCTGGCTCTGATACCAATTGTAGAAACCTTGCAATCCCTATATTATTATACGATAAGAAAGAAAAGAACAAGATAGGAGGAGGGAATGGGTTAGTCGAGTGTTAGAGAGAAAGAGAAATGAAAAGAAGGAAAATTATATTATGTGTGAGACTAACCAATCAACCAACACCCTCTCCACACCTTGGAGAGGGTATTTATAGTACCAAATGGCCGGTTTGCCTTAGCCTTTGACGTAGGCCTTATGGGCTCATGTTAGGCTTTAGTAAACTAGCCTACTTAGTTTCCTAAGTTTCCAAATATTACTAAACGAGCTAACTTAATGGAAGTGACCGATACTTTCGTATTCCTAACACAACATATAAACATTGTCAAAACAACATTTAATTGCTATAAAAACCACATTTATAAGCTGTAAAAAGAACTTACAAAAACTATAAAAAACAATTTTACAAAGCTCTATAAACCTATGTCCAAACAACCCTATTTATGTCATATTTCTACTATCCCAATAACCTTATATATGTTGTCCAAACATCATAATTTATGCTTTCTTAACAACATATAAATGGTGTAAAACAACATTTAAAAGTTGTAAAAAAAATCATACAAAAGCTGTAAAAACATCATACAAAAGCTATAAAAAACAATATACAAAGCTTTATAAAACGATGTCTAAACATACATGTTTCTGCCATATTTTTGCTCTCCACCTAAAAGTAGAGGTAAAAAAAATCTAATTTCTTATATAGTTAAATGACCCATAAAAATTCAGAGATAATAAAAAAGAAATATGAAAAAATTTACTTTTATATGACACAACAAGACGGAAAAAGGAAACCAATAAAAAGACGATGATGCCTACGGAAAATGTTTATAAAATGAAACAAATAGAGTCCAACAATTGATAAAAACTAAAATCATTCATATTAGTAAAGTAGTTCATATAAAAAATGTTGATCAATAAAGAGATGTGCTTGAATCTACAATATAGTGACTTGGATAGGGCAATGTATGTTACTCCGTCTGTCTCATAATTATTGTCCACCGATAAAACTACACGCAGATTAAGAAAAACATCATCATTGCAGTTTTTTTCTTACTTTTTGCACAATAATAGTTTAGCCATTAACTAATTAATTTATAATGTTTTTAAAATTTTTAATTATTACATCAAGTGAATCCGATATGATAAAGTTAATATAGCTTTTCTATCTATTTTCGAAAATGAAAAATTAATTTAATACAAAAAAAGAAACATAAAATAAAATTTTAAAACGGATGTAGTACTTTTTTTGAAGAATATATGTTACTAAGAATCTACAATATAGTGACTTGGATAGGGCAACATATATCACCAAATCAACAATAAAGTCACTTTGAATTTATGTAACTAACATGTACATTGATTAGATAAGTAAACAAAAAGTTACATAGAACATGATCAGATTTTCAAAGTGAAGAGTCACAAATGTTATAACGACCACCAACTACTTACATTTTACTTATCTTTGTTTATCTTTTATATTGCAACATATCTACAAATTTATTTTGACTTTTATCATCAATCTTGATAATGACCATCTTTATATTTACCTTTTATATTGCAACATTTTCGTAAATTCATTTTGACTTTTATCATAAATTTTGATAATGACCATCAATAACTGTTTTATATTTAAATCTGAAATTTGAAATATTAAAGATTAATGTTTTACAATCTTTTACAATTCTTTTTAATTAATGTAAAATTTTATTACTTCCATTTATGCATCATAATCACCACTATTTTATCAGTTCATCTTTTATTTTTTTTATTGCGTGTGTGGTTATGTAAAAATAGAAAATGGGTGATCAAGTTAGGGTTAATATCATTGTTGAAAAACTTATAGCCAAGATGAGAATCCATAGGGGCTTTAATTTAAAAAAATTACTTTCCATTATCTAAAGTAAAGATAAACGTTACACGAAATGCATAATTACAATAGTGTAACTATAAATATTTTCCTCTAGAAATTCTCGTTGTTATGCACACATACTCAAATCTAGTATATTTAACTGAATATTGATAGTAACACCACATTAACATAATTATAAACAGACATATAAACTTGTTGAAGATACCTCTTTGCTATATGATAAAGCCAAAACTATACATGTTTTTGGCGGCGGCATTATTTATATATTTTATCATTTCTCGTGAACTTTTGTTACTTGATAGCATAAAATACATGCATGTTCACTCGAAGACATATCAAGCTCAAAAGGAACAAAGTTCAAGTGTTTATACATATTGGAAAGCAAGAAAGAAGAAAAGAAAGAAGAAAAGAAAGAACAAAAGCTGAAAAAGACCCAAAGTACGTCGCACATTCCTTTTGTGCACCGCACTTCATATCGAATCCAAGAATTAAATGAAGACTGCATTAACTCACCAAGTACGCCGCACAATTCCAAGAGTGCGCCGTACATCCTAGTAGCATTAATGAATTTCTAACCGACTTAGCCAAAGTACGCCGCACAATTATATTTGAGCGCCGCACTTTAACCCAAACTCAGCCTATAAATAGAGACGAATTTCAAGCCAATTCATATATCTCTTCATAAAATCCATATCATTCCTCTCCTCTCATATCAACAAATCCATCTTGAAGATTAAAGATCAAACTACGAAGAACGAATAAGAGCATCATAGAATTTATAAGAAATAAAGGTTGTATTAAGATTCTATACTTGTTACAGGTATAGTTTAATCCATATTCTTACCCGAATACAATATGTTTCTTGTTAATGTACTTGATTTTGTTATAAACTTCATAGCCATGAGAGGCTAAATCTCTCATGACTACTCGGTGAAAATAATATAATGAATAAGCATTTCGTATAATTACGATCTTGTTAATATTAAGCTTATGTTGAAATCCTATCGTATCTTATCTTATCAACTTTGATTATCAACTTTTATTGTATGCATATAATGGTATAGGTCGAAAGACTCGTTATGTGTTATATGGTTTTAAAGATTTGTCTACGATATTTCTCGTTTAGTTGGAGAAATCTGCTTACGTTATTTGATAAACAAAATAGATTTGACATAATAGTAACTGGATTATTTGAGTGACACATTTGATCAAGTTAACTAAATATAAGTCTTAAGTTAAATAAATTAATTTGTGAAAACATTTTCTGATGAGAATCCATTTTTATATATTATAGTCCTAAGTTTGAGATCGTAATCTGTTGGAAACACAAAAAGTGTCGGTCACTTCCAAGTTGTAATAGGTCTTAGCTCGTAGATTGTGTCATGATTAAGTATAGAAGCTAATCCGGCCCAAGGCCCATGGGAAGCCCATCATAGCCTATGGGCCGGCCATCATGTAACTATATAAGCCCCCTCCTAGCCTTGGAGAGGGGTTGGTTGTTTCATTTCTTCCATATTTCCACATAGTAATAACATCATCCATTCCATCACTTTCTCTATCTAAACATCACAACCCACATCTCTCTCTTGTTCTTGGTTTAGATCATAAGATTACATGTTTCTTCATAATCATCACCATTACTTATGAATTATATGAAACTATCTGAGTAGTCATTGTTCTCCATTATTGAATCCAGCATAATTCATCTTAAAATTGTTAAAGTCTATTTTTCTGCGATTACGATAACACAAATCAATTCCCTGTGGACGACCTGGTCTTACGTTAAAATGTTATACTACATACGTGGGTTATACTTTTACCCGTGTGTTTCCATTTCATGAACCGATATTTTCAGTCTTATAAATTTAAAGCTTTTGAAACACATCAAAGTTTTTGGCGCCGCTATCGGGGATTTTGAAACTGTTCCGTAGTCAAATCGTGAAGTACTTTTTAACCATTTTTTTTTTCAAAAATCGACGTACAGTTTTTTGGCAAACTGAACCAAAAATTCACCTTTTGTACTTTTTGGTGTAGAAAGTGCACTACACTTTCTACATTCAAACGTTTTTTCCTAAAAACGTTGTCAAAAACCGAAAATCTTCCTTGGATGCATACACTACTTCCAACTCTGAACTTGGTGAACCACTTCCTGAACCTGAATGAACTCTTAACCGAAGACTTCGCCGATTAAATAGGAGAGTCCCATTCGAACGAAGAGACGAAAGACCTGAACAACCAGAGTTGTTTACGTTCCGATTCTTGACATCAACTATTTTCGTCACTTTCTTGATATCCTGGAAAACTATAATCCCATGGACGATGAACCCATGTGGGCTACCGACCGTATTGTCACTCCGACTCCTGGTTCCGCAATCACGATTCCTGAAACTGCAAACGAATTTGCCATTAAGGGTAACCACTTAACCCTCATCAAAGGAAACCAATTTAATGGTGGAACTAAAACTGATCCACACAAGCACATTTATGAATTCCTCAGAATATGTGATATGTTTAAATACAGAAACAACAAAAATGAAGCTGTCTGCCTAATGATGTTTCCCCTATCACTCTCGGGTGAAGCAAAAAACCTCGTTGCATGAACTCAACGAAGGAACTATCAAAACTTGGGATGAACTTCGCACCGCTTTTATTAGCCGATTCTTTCCCCCAGCCTTATTCGACCGACTCTTAGGAGAAATCTGAGCCTTTTCCCAACATGAAAACGAAACTCTAACCGATGCTTGGCTCCGTATGAAGGAAATGGTCAGAAACTGCCATGGTCATAACCTATCCAAAGGTAATATCATTAAAATCTTTTATCACGGTCTTAACGAAATAACTCAAGAAGCTCTAAATGCCATAGCTGGTGGTATTTTCCTCTATAAAACACCAAACCAAGCTTATCAACTTCTCGAAGACAAAGTCTTACTCAAGCTCGATTGGGCTAAGAACCAAAAAACTAAATCATCGCTCAAGAAAATTGTCGCTTTCACCGATGAAGGCCCTAGTAATTCCGACACTGACAAAATTATGGCCCGAATGGATGCCATGACCATGAAAATGGATGCTCAGTACAAAGAAATGAAATCTCGTTCAAATCAACCTATATGTGAATATGATGAAGATGACAGACCCATGTCTCCTGAAGCAGAAGCAAAATTCATGCAAACCTTCCGACGTACTCGTTTTTACAATGATTACCATGACTCAAATCGCGATAATTGGCGTTCAAGCGGAAGAAATGATTATAATCGAGACAACTACCGATCAAACTCTGATGATAAACCATATGACGTTCAAAGACAACTAAACTATTTCGTAAAAGCTCAACAATCAACAAACGCTTTTGTCAAAGAAACATTTATGGACTTTAAAAACCAACTTGAAACTATCACTAAAAATCATCAAGCCTCAATCCAAAATCTCGAAGCCAAATTCGACAGGCTTGCTGACAAGCAATCTACTCGACCATCTGGATCTCTTCCTAGTAACACCCAACCAAACCCAAAAGGTAACTCATCAAAACCTTATCAACCATCGCAAGCTCGAAATGAGCATGTAAATGTCGTATTTACACGAAGTGGTAAATCCTATGACCCACCTATCAACCCAAATGATCAACAAAATGATTCTAAAACTCCTATTAATTTTGATAGTTAGGATGAAGAAGAAGAATCTACATCTCTACCTAAACCTAAGACTCCTAAACTAGTAAAAGAAACTCTGATACCTAAACCGTATAAACCAAGAATTCCATATCCTTAACGCCTTAGAAAAGAAAAAAATGGAAGCTCAATATGGAAAGTTCCTCGACATGTTTCGAGCCGTTCGAATCAATGTACCTCTTATCGACGTCTTAGCCGGAATGCCAAACTATGGCAAGTTTCTCAAAGAACTAGAAAGCAGTAAGCATAATTTAGAACAAATCTCATCCACTTTCCTAAGCGATGAAAGTTCTGCTATGATTCAAAACAAAGTTCCACCAAAACTTAGAGACCTAGGAAGTTTTCTTATTCCTTGCACTTTTAGCAAAGCTTTCTCGTGCAATGCTTTAGCCGACCTTGGTGCTAGCATTAATCTAATGCCATATTCCCTATACGTGAAACTATCTCTTGAAACTCTCAAACCTACTAAAATGAGTGTATGATTAGCAGACCGATCATTCCAACACCCTACTGAAATAGCTAAAAATATGCTCGTTGAAGTTGGTAAATTCACCTTTCCTGTGGATTTTGTTATTCTCGAAATGGAAGAAGTTAGTAAAGTTCCCCTAATCCTAGGAAGACCTTTCTCCATACTGCCGATGCAGTAATTTGAGTTAAACAAAAACAACTCAATCTGGGAGTTAGCACTGAATGAATGATCTTTCACATCGGTTCTGCGATGAAACACTCCTATTTAAACGATGATACATGTTTTAGTATTGATGTTATCGATGAAATCTTAGAAGATTTTGATGCTCTTCTCGATGAAGGAAGTAAAATCCTACATTAAATTGAAGGAACCATCCCAGAAGAAAAACTCTTTGCTGAATTTGATGAATTTATAGCAATGACTGCTGATGAAAATTCTGAATTTGATTCTGATAAAGACGAACCAAAATTTGAAAAAATCACCATTAACACTGATCACAAAATCAAAACAACTCTTGAAGAACCTCATTCGAATCTTGAACTCAAACCTCTTCCGGATAACTTGGAATATGTATTCTTGGAAGAACCATACTTTCTTCCTGTGATCATATCATCTTAGCTCTCTGAACAAAACAAAAATAAGCTCGCATCTGTTCTTAAAAGTCACAAGCAAGCGTTTGCTTGGAAAACGACATACATTTCTGGAATCTACCCATCTTTCTGTAAACATAAGATACAACTCTTAGATGACAAAAAACCAGTCGTTAAAAAACAAAGCCAATTAAATCCAAATATGCAAGAAGTTGTTAAAAAAGAAATAGTTAAACTTCTCAACACTTGTATTATATATCCAATCACCGATAGTCCTTGGGTAAGCCCCATCCACTGTGTACCAAAGAAAGGAGGTATTACAGTTGTCACAAACGAAAAAGATGAACTTGTCCCAACAAGAACCATTACGGGTTGGCGAGTATGCATCGATTATCGTAAACTCAATAAAGCAACCGCAAAAGACCACTTTCCTTTACCATTCATGGACCAAATGTTAGAAAGACTCGTAGGAAATAAATATTTATGTTTCCTCAACGGTTTTTTTGGATATTTTCAAATACCAATAGATCCTGTAGACCAAAAAAAACAACGTTCACATGTCCTTTCGGAACATACGCATACTGGTGAATGCCTTTTGGATTATGTAATGCTCCAGCTACTTTCCAAAGGTGCATGTTAGCTATCTTTCATGACACGATCAAAGAATTTGTAGAAGTATTCATGGATGACTTTTCAGTCTTTGAAAACACTTTCGATAACTGTCTAAATAACCTCGACAAAATGCTTCAATGTTGCAAAGATGCAAATCTTGTCCTTAACTAGGAAAAATGTCACTTTATGGTTAAAGAAGGAATTATGCTTGGACACAAAGTGTCCAGAGCAGGCCTTGAAGTTGACAAAGCAAAGATCGACGTAATCTCTAAACTTCCACCACCTACTAATGTCAAATGCATTAGAAGTTTTTTAGGACATGTCAGTTTCTACCGAAGATTCTTTAAAGACTTCTCAAAGATTTCTCGTCCGTTAACAAAGTTGCTTGAAAAATATACTCCATTCGAATTCAATGACGAATGTCACAAAGCATTCAATTCATTAAAATAAAAACTCACATGTACTCCTGTGATCGTAAGCCCAAACTAAAATCTTCCATTTGAACTTATGTGTGACGCAAGTGATTTCGCTGTTGGAGCAGTCTTAGGTCAAAAAGATGGAAAAACATTCATTGTTAACGGCTACCGACTTAAACTATACCATGAAGAAGAAATATATAATGATCAAAGGGAAGAAGTCACTCCCTTCTTTCACAAAAACTAGACCCCCGAAGAATGAGTCTAGCTGATAACATCAAATATTTAATACTTTTATATATCAAATACCCGAGTTTATTGCCTTACTTTATATCATTTTTATTTGAATTCGGTACTTAATTCATTTATATTTTGAATTCAGGTAATTAAAGGCATTGGAACGGAAAAGATGCAGAAAAACGGCAAAATGAAGAAAATACGACAAATGCCGCATTATAGAAGATATTACGGCGTAACGTCCCGAAGGAGTTACGCCGTAATCAATATTAATAATGAAGATTTGGTGTTGACGAGGCATTACGGTGTAACGTCCCGTACGAGTTACGCCATAAAATATTATTATGGAAAAGATATGTATACTGACTAAGGGTTACGGCGTAACGTGTTTAAGTAATTACGCCGTAACATATTTTTACACTACAAGATAAAATGCCACGTCAAAAAGATTATGGCGTAACGTGTTCGATACCGTTACGCCGTAATGATGAGTCATCACAGGGACGTATTATGTACAAAACTACTACACCATCTCATTTATCACCACAAAGTACTAGGGCCTGAGTTGTACAAGTGCCAAACTTGTATATTAGTATAAATAGATGAGAATGTAACACATTCTAAATGAATCTTATCCTGGTGGTTTAGCCGACGAATAGAAAAAGGAAGAAAAGAGGGAGCAGCTTGCCTGCTTGCTTGGGTATAGGGCAAACCCTTCGGGGTTTGCCATGGGGTTCGACTAGGGGATCGAGAGCATTAATTCGACACAGTTTGTATTCATACTTCAACTTATTTTTGTCAATTTAATTCAATGATTATTTTGATTTAGCGGATCTTGCGGTTTAATTTGTTGTTGTTATGTTATTAATTGTGCTTTTGTTGGAAACACAAAAAGTGTCGGTCACTTCCAAGTTGTAATAGGTCTTAGCTCGTAGATTGTGTCATGATTAAGTATAGAAGCTAATCCGGCCCAAGGCCCATGGGAAGCCCATCATAGCCCATGGGCCGGCCATCATGTAACTATATAAGCCCTCTCCTAGCCTTGGAGAGGGGTTGGTTATTTTCATTTCTTCCATATTTCCATATAGTAATAACATCATCCATTCCATCACTTTCACTATCTAAACATCACAACCCACATCTCTCTCTTGTTCTTGGTTTAGATTATAAGATTACATGTTTCTTCAGATTTATTAGCATCCCTTTGATAAGATAATTAAAAGTCACAATATTAAAACCTAATTCTTTGTTAAAAATGTTAGTTTTAAAAAATTCATTGGTTGTATCATGACTTGTTTTCAAAAGCTTATTTGACCCTTGTGCGTTAATGTTTATTATGTTAGGTAATGGTTCAATAGATATATCCCCCGAAGATTGTTTGATATCGAGTTTATCATCATCATTGTTCGAATCTGATTTTAAATCATTGATAGAAACTAATATATAGGAAAATGAGTTTTTATCATATATAAAAGTGTAATCTTTATTTTACCAGGGTGTGATCCCTTTTACCAAAAAAAAAGTGTAATCTTCATCGTCAGAATTGGACGATGATATTTTGAAATCAAAATCAATCTTTATGGCATGATAAGCACTTATCGTAGGTTCAGATGAGACTTCTGGTTCAAAAGTTAAAGTATCATTGTAAACAATGGCTGGGAACTGGTTCTCAAAATCTTTGAAGTAGTCAATATCTTTAAAATACCTGACCTTATCATATGTACCAGTTTCCCAGTTAAACTCTTGACCACGCCTACGTGGTTTTTCTTCTTCAAGCTGAATATACTCTGCCATATTAATGTTAGGGTCGTCCATTTCCTGTAGTAAAATGGCTAGGACTAATACGCCGTATTCAGTAAACTGAATACGCCGTATCAATGTTTGGAGTCGAATACGCTGTATTGGTTTAGAAAAACATTATACACCGTATTCAAAAATTCGAATACGCCGTATTCAGTATTCGACTCAGAAAAATTTCAACAAACTGTAATAATGCAGAAAACACAACAAACAAAAAATATGCAAAAATATACAATGCAGAAAAATTAAACACACAAATATGCAAATTAATCTAAACTAAACTAAAACACTAATAAAAACTAGAATTAAACAACTTCGCTCCCCGGCAGCGGCGCCAAAATCTTGATGTGTGT
>BQNB010009333.1:2441-87103 GCA_026074375.1 Tanacetum coccineum | reverse complement strand
AATAGAAGAGTGGTTGAAATGTTTTTTCTAGGATGTTGAGTGTTTTGCAGGGGAGAAGTATGGGAAGACATCCCTACTCTGTACCTGGGTTTTGTTTGGGCGGGAAAGATGGAGTTTGGGGAGGTTGGCAGCTTTGGCCCCTCATTTCTTATAACAAACTTTGCCCGGTTTGCAATTTCAACCCTTGCCTTTTAACTCTTGTAATACAACTTGAGGTTTGGCAGTTTTAGTCCCTTAAGTTGTATTTTCTTCATGTGGCTGACTTTTGACTTTGACTGACTTTGGCTTCGGATTGACTTTGTCTTTTCCATCCCGTGCTTGGTTTGGTCGTTTTTTGGCTTTCTTTTTGAATATCCGTTCCTGCACAATTCAAATGCAAAACATACAAATACAATGTATCTTTGGTACGTTTTTAGTCTTTTAAGTCCGTTTTTATGGAAAATGGTATGTGTAATTAAGCACATACCACCCCTACACTTGGGATTTGCTTGTCCTCAAGAAAATGAGCTTATCTATCTAGTGAATAGCAATATCGGGGGCATTTAACTTACACAATAAAGATAATTCATGGCACAACCAACTAGAAATGTTTGGATTCTCTCTTTCTCTCGGGTGTATAATGAATTATAACAATATGGGAAACGGGAAAATAACACTCATTGCCTGTCATAGCATATAAATTACCATAGGCTTGATAAAGAGGTCTTTCAAAGGGTTGTGATGTATAGGTGTAGGGTAAAGGGAACATGGTTGGGGGATATTTAGGGGAATTTTGAGTGGTGGCAATTTAATTATCTATAAGAATACATGTATAAGGCGTTGCTAAGTCAAGACTCGGCCACACTAGGACAAAGATATACAAACTCTACATCAAACTCTTTCTTTTTCTTTTTTTGACACTGTTTTGAAATAAACATAAACATAAGCAAAATGGCAGCCCGTACATTTTTTTCTTCTTTTTTTCTAAATTTTTTGATTTTCTTTTTCTTTTTTTCTCTTTTTTTTTAATTTTTTTCGTACACTTTTGCCCTGCCATTTGATTTGAAACATAAATAATAGATGACTTGGGGTTTATAATTGCACCCCTACACTTGAGTTTTTAATACTCAATACATAAACTAACTAATGACCCGAATTAGAAGGATCAATAAACAAGGAGTGTATTAAGCACGCATAGGGGTAATAATTTGACTTATTCCCTATTTCTCCATAAAATAAAAACTACCATGAATCCCAATCGTCCCAAAATTGTATACACTAATTAAAGACTCGACTTAGCAACTATGTACTCAAGCAAATAATTAACTGGGTTTAACAAATATGATAACAATAATGTACTAAAAATGAGTACATACAAGATAAGGATAAAGCGATTTGGGTGTAACATTCTGGTAGGGTGTAAACAATGCTCTTCATTAATAATCTGAAAAATTACAAGAACCGCAAAAAAGATAGCTCAGAGGGGTGTACTAGGGGTATCTTGCACTAAAAATGAGTGCGAAACAAGGGTGTGTGGGTAGTTATATGATCGGGATGACTATCATAACTATACAAAATACATGCTAAAAACATAGGTTTATCCTGATGCCTCTTATAATTTAGCAAATCCCAATCACACGAATGCGATCTCACTTGCGGTCTTGGGATGCATCACTAAAACAAGTTCTAGAATTTAATATACTACCGGTACACTCTCATAATCCTAACCGATACCAATGCGCCAAAAAAAGTGACAAAACCACATGCTCGATCAAATCCATGAACGAGATACATGCGATTGCTCAATTCCTTAACTGGAGCAAGCTAAAGGTTAAATTATCTAAGAACCAAAGATGGATGCTTAATTCCTAAAGATCTAGGGGCGAACCTCATATTTTTGGGTGTAATTGTTGAGTGGTTGGGTTTTTATGTTAGTCATATAACTCCTATCCAATGAGACGCTATTAATACTAAGTTTTCATCGGTATGTGCCATAAAAAAATTTAAATATGGTTCAAAATTTTCGTCTATGCTACGTTTCAATATATTACTCATTTTTTAAGGACAAAGCAAATGCAATTGAAGAAATAGTTTCTAAGGTTTTATTCCCCCTACACTTATTTTGAACATTGTCCTCAATGTTCTATAAGTATCTGAAAATGAATAAAGGGAAAATGAGAAAAAGCAAAAAAATTAATACTCACCTGGTTTTGCTCAATATTGGAGAAGAAACAAGATAAACCGGCTAAATCGTCATCCAAGAATCGTCCTCGTGAAAATCCTAAGAACTTTCGGGCTTCTCCTTATCAAATATAACCTGCAAATCAAGGACAAGAAACAACTATGTTGGGATTAAAAGACTTCATGATGATCTTGAAGTTACTGCTGCTAAGTTAATGTTGATGGTGTATAAGTTACTACTGCTGGTACTAAGTTAATGCTGCTAGTACAAAAGTTGCAACTGCTCAAAGATTAAGACTGCTGAAAGAGTTTCTACAGAGAAAGGATAAAGACAGAAGAAAGGATAAAGATTGATTGGAGATCAAGATTACTTACGTGATAAGTATGAGTTATTTATAGAATAGATCATAGAGAATATTCTAAGTTTTAGGAATATATTGTAAATCAACTAAGACTCCTTGGTGTATAAAAGGAGGTCCTAGGGCAATGTGTAATATGTGTGTTTTAACGATTTGATAAGTATAGTTCATAGCTTCAAGGTTTTATAACCCTAATATTAGGAGAGTATTCATATTATTTGTAATAATAATATTGGAGCTTTTATTGTTGAATTATATTCTTTTGTGTTACTGTTTCATTGAAGAATTCTTTTTATATTAAAGATTAGATTCCGCATAATCTTTAGTATTATCAAACAAAGTTTTTTAACTAAGTTGTGTTAGATTTATCTAGCATAACTAATCCTTATACAAGCTTAAGAAATTCGATCATTAGAAGTTAACTGGGATCTAACAAGTGGTATCAGAGCTTGTTGCTTTGAGAAACTTTGCTAAGAAGACATGGACCAAGACTCAGCACATATAGTGGCTGCATCAAAAGTGCCTATGCTCAAACCAGGTGAGTATGAGCTTTGGAGGATGAGGATGGAACAGTACATCCAGATGATTGATTATTCTCTATGGGAAGTCATAAAGAATGGTAATGCACCTCCAATAACAAAAGTTGTTGAAGGTGTTAAGACTATAATTGCTCTTACAACTGCTGAAGAAAAGGCACAAATGAAATTAGAGTTGAAGGCAAGAAGCACTTTATTGATAGGCATCCCTAATGAACATCAATTGAAGTTTAACTCC
Organism: Tanacetum coccineum; assembly: GCA_026074375.1. Taxonomy (NCBI): domain Eukaryota; kingdom Viridiplantae; phylum Streptophyta; class Magnoliopsida; order Asterales; family Asteraceae; genus Tanacetum; species Tanacetum coccineum. Next base: position 83,810 of record BQNB010009333.1, on the reverse strand, counting down.
ATCAAATATGCCAAGTCATTGCTGTAGGCTGTTGAGAAGAGGTTTGGAGGGAATGTTGCTACTAAAAAGACTCATAGGAATCTTCTAAAGCAGCAATATGAAAATTTTACTGCATCTAGCTCAGAGGTGTTAGATCAAACCTTTGATAGGCTTCAAAAGCTTATCAGTCAGTTGGAGATTCATGATGAAATTATCTCACAAGAATATGTGAATAAGAAGTTCTTAAGAAGTCTGTCACTAGAATGGAACACACATACCATTTTATGGAGGAACAAGCCTGAGATAGATACATTAAGCATGGATGATCTTTACAACAACCTGAAGATCTATGAACCAGAGGTCAAAGGGACATCAAGCTCAAGCTCAATGATATATGTTTAATTATACATGTTTAAAACCCGTAAAAACTTGCAAAAATGACCAAAAATGCCAAAAGATATGTGTGTTTGTGTGTTTAATGCATGAGTGCAGGAATTAAAGGTAAATGAGGCAAAAGTGAGCAAAAACGACCAAAACCGACAAGAAACGGAAAAGGCAAGTAATCAAGTGAAGACATGAAGAAAGATATCAAAGCCGGATCAGCCCAACACAAGGGAAAAGTCAAATTAAGTCAAAGGAGGTCAAAATCATGAAAAATCAAGTCAAAGTTTGAAGTGAAATGACCATTCTATCCTTTGAAGTGGATGCAAAATTACCAAAAAGCCCATTTCCTGTTTTAAAAACTATAAGGGCCAGAAATGCCAATTCTCAAACTCGTTTCTATATTACATTTTGGAAAAAGAAACACAAGGGCTTGTTATGACATAGTCCCATTCTTTCAAACCTTACCCGCCCCTTTAACTGTTTAAAACAGTTTTTCCCGGTAAACAAACCCAAGCACCCCAAATCCCTTTCCCGTTTTTCCTAACTACAAGCCCACCAATCAAAGTCCTTCGCCACGTCAATTAAGTGAGGTGGCAGCTTCTCATTGGCTCAGACATGTGGCAAGGAACATCCAACGGCTATAATTTCTTCAAAAAGAGATCAACGGCTAGGAATGCTTGAAGTTCTCATCTTCTCCTCACCTCTACCTATATATAGGAGCTTGTTATTCACTTTGGAGTTAGTTAGTTCAGTTTTTTGTAAATTTCTCTTTTCAGTTTTACTTGTACTGTTTACCTTTTCAAATTGAGCTTTTAAACTTCAAGTCATTTGTACCTTCTGTTTCTTATCTTGTACTATTCTTTCTAAAGCAATAAAACTAGTTGAGTTGTGTTTGTGTTCAAATTTTCATGTTATAAGCCAGTTTTAGCTAATAAGCTTGTAATAAGCTCAATTGAGCTTATTCTGTTTTCTCTAGTTCAAAAGTTGTTCAAACTTTGTTAAAAGCTTTTTAAATACTGTATTTGACTATTTTTGTTCAACTATGTTCATTTGAGTTCAGTTTGATTGAGTTTGGAAGCAATAAGGAATAATAAGCAAATTTCAGCTTATTGAGCTTACAGCTTATTGGTTTAGAGGCAAGGTGCCATATAGGATTTGAATTTAAAAGCCACTCACTCAGAAAGAGTGGCTAGGGTCAGAGACTACAAATTCAAAGGTTTAGCTTCATGATTTTGATTTCAGCATTCAAATAGCTTAATCCAGTAGCTTATTGTGTTTTCTTTTTGAGTTTAAGCCTGTTCAACATTGCTTAGTTAGCTTAGAGATGCCATTGCTTTAAGCTGTTGTAGCTAGAATTCATTAAGATTTCATATCTTAATTTCTGTCATTTAGAAGGGTTAGCCTAGCTGAGAAAGTACTTCTTTTTGAAATATAAGCTAGGAATTTTAGAGCTTAAATAGCTTAATTAGGCTAGTTATAGCTAGAGTAGATATAAGGTTTTTAGTTATTTAGTTTAAAGATAGATTTTAAAAGCTTTATAGAAATAATCAAGTAGTGTAAGGAGTGTTTGGCATTATACAACTTTGACTCTAAAAGTCAATTACCATTAGCCTAATTCTTTTCTTCAGTTGAGTTTCTCATGAGAAACAAGTTTTCCAAAGGTTTTAGGAGTTAATTTGCATTCTTAGAGATTTTATGGTTTAAATTAGTTTGCTAGCACCAGGACAACTTAAAGGTTCAAGTAATTTTGTAGTTAAGTAATTCATAGCATTTTAGTGGTTCAATTTGGGTTAATGTAAGTTTAGAAACATTTAGGTAGTCAGTTTATGACTTCCAAACTTAGAGTCTTGACCTGCATTTAAAAATTTGTCAAATACATCAGCATTAGCAGTGGTAACTGATACCACTGCTGATTCTCACCATATTTCTAGCTACCTTTTAGCACTTGTAAGTAGGTAATAAGAACTTAGCCTTAAACAACTTAGTAGTTCTCCATTAGCTTTATATAGATCATCTTTTAATTTTCATTTCTAAGTTTTAGTCCAGCCTTAATTTTCCTGCAAAAGTGTACCAACAGCTGCTAACATTTTTCTATTTTCTATTTTCTAGTTGCTTATTCCAAATTCCTTTTATCTAGGTTTCTTTTATATTCATAGTAGAGCTTATTTTCAAAATTCCAGTTTCTAGAATTTAAATTTGAGCTAATTAGCTTATTAGGAATTGCTTAATAACAGGAGACCCCAAAAGGAGGAAAAAATCACAGGAAAATAGAACCATTAAAACGGTACTCTAGATTTTGAAAATGTGTATTTTTGTGAGAGAGTTAAAAGTTTAGATTTGCAAATGTGTATTTTGTGATATGAGATAAAGATTAATCTCTTAGTGATCTTACAAATGTGTGATAAAAAGAAATAGTGTTCTTTTTAATAAAAGACACTAGGAAAGTATTGATTTTATCTCCAACTTTAAGGTAATTGTTGAAGTTCAAGTTTTTCATATAGTTCCTAAAAGAACAATATGTAATAGTGTTGATTTAAAGAATATAGTTATCCTAAAAGAGTTAACTTGCCTTTTTCTAAAGCCACAATCTAATTGAATCCAACTTGGCATAGAAGGCAAGGACACTAAACTTAAATACCATGAATAAATTTGGTTAAGTGAAATCTTGTAAAGGTTGTACCTTCTAACTTTTTGGAAAATGATCATACCTGCATTGCTTGTCAAAAGGGAAAGCAACACAAAGCCTCTTATATGTCCAAAACAGAGAAGTCAATCAGTCTTCCTTTACATTTGTTGCATATGGACTTGTTTGGTCCAACATTTGTAAAAATCCTTATGAAGAAAATGTATTGCCTAGTTGTCACAGATGATTATAGTAGATTTACATGGGTTTTCTTTCTAGCTACTAAGGATGAGACTAGTGGCATTCTTAAGTCCTTTATAACTGGGATAGAAAATCTAATAGGTCACAAGGTTAAGGTAATTAGATGTGATAATGGGACTGAGTTCAAGAATAGAGAAATGAATCAATTTTATGAAAAGAAGGGTATTTTGAGACAATATAGTGTAGCTAGAACTCCTCAACAAAATGGAGTTATTGAGAGGAGAAATAGAACACTAATTAAGGCTGCTAGGACTATGCTAGCTGATTCTAAGTTGCCAACTACTTTTTGGGTAGAAGCAGTTAATACTGCTTGCTATGTGCAAAATAAAGTGTTAGTAGTTAAGCCTCATAACAAGACCCCATATGAACTTATACACGGTAGAACACAAACTTTTAAGTTTATTGAACCATTTAGGGAGTCTTAGTTACCATTCAATAATACATAATCACTTATAGGCAAATTTGATGGTAAGGCTGATGAAGGTTTCTTTGTTGGATACTCTTTGAACATTAAAGCCTTTAGAGTATTTAATAGTAGAACAAAGGATATTGGAAGAAACTTCAATTAGGTTCAATAAGATACACCTAATGATGTAGGTAGTTGGACAGATTGGCTAATTTGATAATGTACGCACAACAAGAACAATGAATAATAAGATAATTGTTGTAGGGTGCACATACCTAATTGGTTTTTGCAGGGTAAAAAGCAAGTGATAATGCAGGTCAAGCTAGAAAGGAAACAAAACATGTCAAAAATTTCATGGTAGAACACCAACTTTAAGTTTTAGTATACCAATAGGGTGTCCTTTTACCCGAGGGGGCACCCCAATTTCTCAATACCAATAGATCACTTAGGTTGCAAATTGATTAAAGACGATAAATGATTCTTGTTTGGATACTCCTTTGAATATAAAGCTTTAGATGTATTTAAATAGTAGAACAAGATAGTGGAAGAAAAACTTGCAATTAGGTTCACTAAGAGTACACCGAATGTTGTAGGAGTGACCAATTGAGGCTATTTGCATATTGATGCACTAACAAGAACAATGAATTATAAGATAATTGTTGTAGGTGCACAGTCTAATGGTTTTGCAGGTATAAAAGCAAGTGATAATGCAGGTCAAGCTAGAAAGGAAACAGAACCTGTCTACTACCATTGTGGACTGCTGATCCACCATTCTCTTAAAGTTTAAATAGTTCTCCTGATGCTGGATTCAACCCTTCAGGAGATGATGAAAAGAAGGTCACTGAAGAACCAGAAAAAGAAGGTGGTGATCCAAGTAAAGAGGGAGAATGTAATGATCAAGAGAAGGAGGATAATGTTAACAGCACAAACAATGTAAATGCTGCTAGCACAAATGAGGTTAATGTTGTTGATGTAAAAACAAGCATTGAACTTCCACTTGATCCAAATATGCCTGAATTAGAAGATTATAGCATATTTGAAGATGATGAAGATGTTGGTGCAGAGGCTGGCATGAACAATTTAAATACAACAATTCAAGTCAGTCCTATTCTAACTACAAGAATTCAAAAAGATCATCCTCTTGATCAAGTGATTAGAGATTTGCAATCAGCTCTACAAACAAAAAGGATGTTAAAGAATTTGGAGGCACATGGGTTTGTTAGTACTATTTAACAAAGAACAAACCATAAAGACCTTCAAAAGTGCTTGTTTGCTTGCTTTTTATCACAAGAAGAACCCAAAAAGGTAATACATGCATTGAAGGATCCAAGCTGGATAGAGGCTATGCAGGAAGAGCTTCTACAATTCAAATTACAAAAAGTTTGGACTTTGGTGGATTTACCAAATGAGAAAAAGGGCTATAGACACTAAATGGGTTTTTAGGAATAAAAAGGATGAAAGATGAATTATGATAAGATATAAAGCAAGATTGGTTGCTCAAGGATACACACAAGAAGAAGGGATTGACTATGATGAAGTGTTTGCCCCTGTTGCAAGAATTGAAGCAATTAGGCTATTTTTAGCTTATGATTTCAAATGGATGTAAAAAGTGCTTTTCTCTATGGGAAGATTGAAGAAGATGTGTATGTATGCCAACCACCAGGATTTGAAGATCTAGACTTTCTTGATAGAGTATACAATGTTGAAAAACCACTGTATGGACTACATCAAGCTCCTAGAGCTTGGTATGAAACCTTGTCAACATATCTGTTGGACAATGAGTTTCAAAGAGGGAAAATTGACAAAACCTTATTCATCAAAAGGTACAAAGGTGATATATTACTGGTCTAAGTTTATGTGGATGATATCATCTTTGGTTCAACAAAGAAGGAGTTATGCATTGAATTTGAAAAGTTGATACATGAGAAATTTCAGATGAACATGAGCAAGCACCTACACCAACAGTTTCTTCACAACAACCATCACAACTCAATGTTCAGGATAAAGGTAAAGGTAAAGGCAAACTGGTTGAACTAGAACCTGTGAAGAAATTGTCAAAAAATATCAATTGATGCTTGGTGAAGAACTTGCCTTCAAGCTACAAGCTGAAGAAGAAGGAGAAGAAAGGCTTGCCAAAGAAAAGGCTCAACAAATTGAAGAAGTAAACATAGCTTGGGATGATGTTCAGGCTAGAGTTGAAGCTGATTATTAGTTCGCTCAAAGATTGCAAGCTCAAGAGAAAGAAGAATTGACTGATGAAGAAAAGACAAGATTATTTGTATAATTCTTAGAGCAAAGAAGAAAACATTTTGCGGCTAAGAGAGCAGAAGAGAAGAGGAACATACCACCAACAAGAGCTCAACAAAGGAGTTTTATGTGTACATATCTGAAAAACGTGGAAGGATGGAAGCCCAAAGATTTGAAGAACAAGTCCTTTGTTAATATTCAAGAATTGTTTGACAAAGCAATGAAAAGAGTGAATACCTTTGTTGACTATAAGACTGAGTTGGTAGAAGAGAGTTCCAAGAAAGCTGAAGCAGAGATTGCACAAGAGAGCAGTTTAAAAAGAGCATGCACTGAGCTAGAACAAGAAAGTATTAAGAAAGAAAAGGTGGATGAGGATAAAGAAACAACAAAGCTTCAAAGACTAATAGAAAGTATTCCTGATAAAGAGGGAGTAGCAATTGATGCTATTCCTTTGGCAACTAAGACTCCAAGCATTGTTGACTACAAGATCCATAAAGAAGGGAAGAAAACCTATTACCAGATAATCATGGCTGATGGAAGTTCAAAAATGTACTTAGTCTTCAGTCATATGCTCAAAAGCTTTGATAGGGAAGATTTGGAAACCCTGTGGAAATTAGTAAAAGCTAAGCATGGGTCAACAAGGCCAGAGGAGGGCTATGAGAGAGTGATATGGGGTGATTTAAAGACAATGTTTGATCCATATGTTGAAGATCAAGTATAGAGGAATCAACAAGATTACAGAGTGTTGGATTAGAAAATATATGACTCATGTGGAGTTCATTCTTTAAGGATGCAACATATGCACATTCATATGCTGGTAGAAAAGAGATATCCTCTTACACCTGCTACAATTACTGATATGTTAAACAAGAAGCTTCAATATGATTATTTCAATGAAATGGTATATCAGCTTCTTAAACTTCTCACAAAACAGCTCAAGAATCAATGAAGTGTTTGGAAACATCCTCCAGGTGATTAATAAAGCTTTCAATGAAAAAACTTAAGATTTTGAAGAAGAATATCAAGTTTAGGGGAGGATTGTTGGGATTAAAAGACTTCTCTTCCAAATACTCTCTAATTACAAACCCTAACTCAATTTTATCATCCATTTTCAAAACCTAACACAAATGACGACCCTAAATTTGCTGATACTCATAATATGGTCGCATTTTTGTCTAAACCCACAAAATGTATGGTTGAACACATTGTGGATTTTTGAATGCACACCCTATAAAGTATGCATTAACCGTTAATCCTAAAATATATACTTCTTGCATCGAACAGTTCTGGTCTACTGTCAAGGTCAAAACTATCAATGGGTAAACACAATTATATGCTCGAGTAGATGGAAAGAAGATAATCATAACTGAATCGTCTATTAGAAGAGATCTTCAGCTAGCAGATGAAAATGGTATTGATTGTTTATCTAATTATACCATTTTTGAACAACTTGCATTGATGGGGTATGAGAAAGTTTCACAAAAACTAATTTATTTTTCCTAGATGCAAAATGATAAAAGAAAATTTTAGAAAAAAGAAAATTATTTTTTTGATTATTTTTGTATTTTTTTTTTTTTGATTTTTTAAAGTTTTAAACTAAGGAAAATGATTAAAAATAAACTATTAATGAGAAAAATCACAAAAAGTCCTAAATACTATTAGGAATGCAAGAAAAATAGAAAATCACACACAGCTTAAACAAATAAGTACTAAATAGGCAGAATAAGCTACGCCTTTTTATAAAAGCCAAAAGATTAAAATGAGTTCAAAAGAAATATGAAAAGGAAAACTCACGGATGAGCTATTGTAGCACAATGGTAAGTTATGTGTGTGTGTAAAGGCTAGGTCGTGGGTTCAAGTCTCAGGCCTAACTTTTTGCTTTTCTTTTTATTTTTGAAAACTCAAAACACAAAAGTTGTATAGGAGACTTTTTTTAACAACTTTAATAAAACGCCTATAAGTTGAATCCTAAAAATAAACTCTTAAAAAACTCTGGAAAATTGATGTTACAGAAAGTGGGATTTAAAAAGCCAAAAAGTTGTTTTGCACTCAAACACTAGCACAGATCTCAATTTTTAAATCCAAAAGCTATTTTAGAAAACTTATAATGTATAGAAGCCATTTTTAATAAACTAAATATCCTAAAAACACTATAAAGCTTCTGAATCATTGGATTAAAGAAGCAAACTCATAAAAATCCAACTTAAGCTCAAAATCAAGTTAAGCTATAATCTCCACTAAGCCACCACAGAAGCTGAGCTTTTGAAAACTTAATCTCCTATGATTATACTACTGATCCAAGCAATTGAAACACAAATTACATCCTAAAAATCAAAAGCAAATGATTGAATCATAAAACTGCATGTTTTTGGATTTTTTAGGTTTTAAGACAAATTGCAATTTTAAGAGCTAAAATAAGATATCTAAATAAGCTACTTTTTAAAAACTAAGTTGAAACAGATGATAACTAGCCTAAGATCTACTTGTGTACTAAAAATCAAACCCTAACTCTTTCTTTATCCCTCTGATAATCTAACTTGAAAAAGGCTTTTTTAGCAATATCACCTGCTGATGCAGTTTGCACATATATGACCAAAACCTTTTATGCAGACCTAATGTAAATGACTTCTACACTCATTAAAAATACAGCTAAGAGCAATTAAGAACACTACAATTACCAAGTGTGATTAGAGCTTATAAACCTAACTAGACTTTAACAGATTTGAACATTTATCACTCTAACTATTGAAAACTCAATTAACTCTACCCTAGCTTATAAATCCAGCATAAACATACTCAGTAATGAAACTTCAATCAATAACAAAAGACCAAATGGCCTCAAGCAGTACTAACTCTTGGTTAGTACTGTTGTGCCAAACACCCCCTTATTTCTATGAAAATTCATTTGAGCTTATGAAATTTGAATTTAATGAACAAAACTTGAATACCAGATGTCTAACAGCTTATAACACAACTACTTATCATTCTCAAACACAAAAATCAGATCAAACAACAATGATTAAGCTAATGCTAATTTTTTGGTTTTTGACAGATTTAAAAGACAAAATAGGGTAAACTAAGATCTAAGCTATAGAACTCATAAACAGATATTCAAACATTCATAATAAGCATAATAACACAGATTTAAGCACTAATAAGCAAGAAATAAGCTAAAAATAAGCAAATGCAATTATTAAGCTAAGAGACTTGAAATTTAAAGAAGACTTACAAAAGCCTTAGCTAAACAAAGACTTGATTTGCTCAAAGAGCTGTCAACAAGCTCTAGCTTATCACAAGGATAAGCTAGTTAAGTCCTATGAGCTCATCCATTGCTAGCTCATCATCCAAAAAGCTTAAACCCGTATAGATCATTATGTTGAACTAGTTATTAAGATTTAAGTATGATTAAGTGAATTAATGAGCTCAAAACTAGCTTAGAGACTAATTGAGCTTATCAAGAGCTTATAACAAGCTTATAGATCATAAGAGAGCATTAGAGAAGAGAATTGACACTGTTTATTTATTGCTTAATAAATAGAAAGAGTACAAATGCTTGACTAAGTAAAACAAGAAAATGAAATGAAAAATACAGTTGATAAAGAAATTTAACATAAATTCAAACTAAAAATCACTCCCTAAACTAAAGAAAATGCGATGGACCTATTTTATAGAGATGAGGAGGAGGTCTTGGTGAGGATGAGTCCTCTAAGCCTCTTGTGAACCCGTTGGATGTTTGCTTGTCTAATTCCAAACAAGATTCAAGCCCTTGGATCATTCATTCTTCACACAATCAGGTATTAACCACATCTTAGTGATGCCCCATAGCCGATGTGGAGGAGCGTTTGATGTGGGTTATGATGTATAACACTGTGGTTAGCCAACCAGATGTGTTAGAACCATGATTAAAACACTGATTAGGGGAGCGGGTGAAACTTTGGTGAAAATGCTTTCCCGCTTTATGGCGGGAAATTTCAGTTAGGGATGGGTTTGGGGCGGTGGACTGTTTATTTGGTTTGACCTGGGCTTTTGATAAAAAGGGTAATGGGATTGGGCCACGGGTTTATTATTTTGGGCTGAGTAATCAGTTTTGGTTATAGGGTTAAAGGGATAGATAACGACCGTTAGTCTTTATTAATGAAAGACTAACGGAGTTAGGGTTTTGTGGCTTTTATGAATTATGTTTGATCAATAAAGGACTGATTTGGTAAATTTGGGGTTTTGTCTTTTTGTGTTTGACCAGGATTTGACTAGTTGACTTTTTGTTGACCAATGGTTGACTTGAGTTGACTTTTGATCCTTCTTGCTATCAAATCCCCGGCTTTTGTGCACTCTTTTTCGTCTCGTGTCCGTGTTTGTCCGGTTTTTGACCGTTTTCTTGTGTTATTTGTAATATCCGTACCTACACAATCACAAAGACAAAACAAGCAATATACAAGCATTTTATGCACAATTTTATCTTTTTAGAGACATTTTTGATATAGAAAGGATATGTGATTTCTCACATATCACATGACATATTACTTGATAACCACGATCTCACAACAAAATTGTCTTACAGATGAAACACTATTTGTATGTGTTTTTCATTTTACATGAGTCGCGGTTTATTATTGTAACATTGACTCATTAACTTTTTTTTTGGAACGACAATTTGTGGCTGCATGACCCCTAGCCTAGAAGGCGTAGCGAGCCACAACAAAACCAGGTTGGTCCACACGAAGGCAAGACCACCTTCCCTTTACACACGCGGGAGGAAACCCCTATCGCCCTAGACAAGACTCGAACATGAGACCTTGTCTAGGAGGGTAAAACCTCCATACCATTGGACCAAATGCCCGTTGGTCATTGACTCATTAATTATAATCGTACGTATAAGAGATGACTAAATTCTTTGTTTAAGAAACTCGCGACGGATAAGAGATGACTAAATTCTTTGTTCTTAACCCAAGTACATCTTTAATCCATAGCTAATTGTAAATTTTAGCAACGTATTTGAGACGGTAAAATAAATCCATCGTTATACTGTTAGAATTTCGTCGCTAATAATTGCAACTAAAGTTCGTCGTTAATTCCGTCTCAGTATGAATACCATTTAGCAATAAAACTCTGACGAATGGAAATTCCATCTCTATTCTTGTTACTAATTAGTCGCTAATTTGACACTAACTTATAAGAGCTAATTTTGTAGCTAAGTTATCGCTAATCCGTCACTATGAATTATTTTTTTGCGACAGAATAATTCGGTTGCTAGTTTCCGTCACTGTTGTCCATTATTCTAGTAGTGTGATTGGGCCAACACATTTGACAACTCATTGTGTGGATTTAATTTTGTAAATCCTTTGTGGATGTAGCATTGCTCTTTAAATATTGACTTTAATGTGCAGATGCCCTGCAAGTTTGCTTTCTTTCCAAAACTCTCTACCTCTTCCGCACTTGGTCCTTTAAAAACAACAATTTCAGCGATATGTATCGTATGTCGCTTGAAGAAACCTATAGTGAGATGGTATGCTTATGAGAATTTGGCAGCTGGTACTGATTGTAGATGCTGTGACAGCAGACACGAGAACGGTAGGTGAAGTGCTTGCTTCCTCAAAACATGGTCAGTGCTCTTACCCCTCACCCATAGGTTCACTTGCATTGGCTTCAGCTCTTACCCCTCACCCACAGGTTCACTTGCATTGGCTTCAGCTCTATTTTTTATCTTCATGCTCTAAAATTGTTGTTAAGATTACGTGAGAAGTTTATCTTATTTGTAATGTAAGAGTACCATGAATGATAGTACATTGATTTATTACATTTACTCGATGTATACATTTATGTTGTAAACAAAAAAAATATGATGGTTACTTTTACAATTTTGTATTGCTATCTACGCTTTACCTATACGCTGCTTAACATGTTAGCCCCCGCTGCAACGCGCGGGTCATTTTCCAACTCGTTATATATATTATAAATAGATATAGATATAGAGGATATATGTGGGACTATAAATTTTGACAAATGCAATTGGAACATAAAGAATATTGCTCATGCTTAACAAGCTTTATTAAAGGAAGCGTGCATGTTAAGATTTCTCTTCCCCGGTCTTTTCTTTTCTTTATGATAAAACGTCAAATGACATGTAAGATAGTCTAATTTTTTCCCTACCATTATATAGTGTTTGCTTCAAAAAATATGGTGCATTCAGTCCCCATCTGATAAGCATGTGTGTACGTAAAAAGTCAATTCCAGTCAAGAGGGATCAAACTATCAATGTAACGTTGTTGTATTCTTACAAGATAATGGTTCAAAACCTTTCAGATTTTATTTGGTAAAACATGTGGTGTTAATACTTAACAAACGTGGTATTCAGATATTCAATTATATACTGTCCAGATCGATTTCTGTCAAATGTTTTGACATTGAGATATTAAACATTAATGAAGAATTGAATTTAGTGATTCTAGAAACTAGAGATCGGCACGATTTGTATTATTGATAATAAACTAAGGGTGCGTTTGGTTGGAGGGTGTCAAGGGTAAGGATTGGGTATCAACTTAATAAAAGTTGTTTGGTTAATAAAAATTGAATTTTTACAACTTCTGACAACGCTTTTATCATTCATAATCAGTTGGGTATGAGCTTCATTTCTTTTCTCTCTCACTCAATTTAAATTTTTTATTACAACACAATATTTAAATAAGATAGGAAACTTTCTAAAAAGCCATTTGTATCTTATTATGTTTTTTGGTTTTTTATTCTTTTTATTTTTATAATTTTGTTTATATTATAAAATTGTGAAACCGAAAGTGCGAAACAAAAATTATAAAGTTTAATAAGTCAAAAGTATTAAACTGGTAAAAACTACGGAACAGAAACTGCTAAAAATCTCTGTTGTACTGTAAAAAATAAAGTCAATAGAGAATATTTTGTACTATTTGGTAATTTCCTGGTGGGTAAGAAGAAGTACCAATAGTAACACTCTATTTAAATACAATCAATAATATTTATATTTATTATAATATAATTTATTTTTCTTAATCCTAAACCAAATTCAAATTCAATTCCAATTCCATTTATTAATCAAATGGGCCATAAGAGAATAAAAGGAGTATATATAAGACAAACAAAGATAAAATCTTAAAAGCTAAATGGGCATCGGGTCTCTTATGAGCTATATGTTAACATCTTCCCTCAAAACTCACAATGTTGCAATAAGAAATATTGAGAGTTTGTCAGTCAGAAAATAAAAACGTGGTCCAGAGTGTGGCTTGGTAAATAAATTTGCAATCTGTAAAGCAGACGGAACAAACGATAGAGAGATAGTCCCAGCCTGAAGATATTGAGAATCTATCTCAATATGCTTGTGATGCGGTCGTCGTAGGACTTCTACACGAAGTTTTACAACTCCCTAGACAGAGCACCTAATCGTTGTAGTAGTAGTATAGGCAAGACTCGGGGGGTTGTTATCATTCACTCGGGGAATAGGTTGAGAAGACTTGACCACGGTCTAACAAAATTCTAAGGGTTGAGAGAAGATTCTTTTTGTATTTTTACGTTTTATGGAAAGCATGTAAATCATATATTTTAGAGGGGGTTTGGTTTTAGCTAATAAACTAAATAACAACTACACTAATGGTGATAACAATAAGATAAAAGATTGTGCATATTTAATCATGTATTACTCCCTAGATTGCTTCTCCTAGTGTTGTTGCTTTGTCACCCTTGTGATGATCTATGTAATTATTTCCTACGTCATGAACGAATTACACGAACCCGCCGTCTATTTAATATTCCGTTAGAGCAACACACAAGTAAGGTAGTATGAAGACTATTACAAGGCCCCTAAGTGTATATTAAATGCATGTGAAATATATTAAGAGTGGATCCATATTAGGGGGTAAGGTAGTATGAAGACTGTTACCCGATGGTATCCTTTTTACACAGTCATGTTTTCCTAGACATATCAATAGCGATACAGACAAAAGCTGGTTTTCTAAGACCTAACATGCATATCCATCACAAGAAGCAACACCACTAAGATTAACATTCTAGGTTTCATACAATCAAAAACAAACACAATAGGAGGTTTAACCAAGCATGTTAAAGATAAAGCAAGAACAATAAATTATCACACAACAAGACATATTGAATGATTAAGTAAACCTTACTTGATTAAAACATGAATTAGAGGAAGTACAATAGGGTTTTTAGGCCCTAAAATCGTCCCTAATAGCTGCTAAACGAACTAGGGTTCGCACCCTCTTTTTATTCTCAAGTTACACGCTCAAAACCCTAAATTCGGGTTTGTATATATAGGAAAATCGTTGTGACGGCGTCGCGTTTTAGTCATGACGCCGTCATGAGAGAGAATATTCTAGATAATAGACTGGGTCGTGTACTCTGACGCCGTCGTGAGATCTAGTGACGCCGTCTTGGTCTTCATTGTGACGGCGTCACGTTGTATTGGTGACGCCATCTCCAGCTGTTGAGAACATTATCTTGAGTGATGTTGGTTTAGGTCCGTAGTCTTGTCCGTTTCTTCTCCAAATGAGCCCAAGTCACGTGTAATTCTTGCAAATGTCTTCCAAATGCGAAATACCTGAAAAGGAATGATTAAGTACCTAATTTTGGGCATAATGCTGATTAGGAGGTTAAACGACTCGAAAAAGTATATAAAAGTGCAACTCATACAAATACCACCTACACATGGGATTTGCTTTCCTGCAAGCAAATGGGCTTTTCTACCTAGACAATAACAATATGAAGTCAATATTACTTAAAAAAGCCTATATAAATTAAATTGTGCACACTCTAACCGGATGAGCTATTGTAGCAAAGTGGTTAGTGTGTGTTTGTGGTGTGTCGTGTGTGCAAAGGCGGAGGTCCAGGGTTCGAGCCTGGGCCTCTTCTTTTTATAAAAAACTTTTTTTTCTAAGAGGTCTTTTAAAGGGTTATGGGACACCTGTCATAGCATATAAATTACCATAGGATTGGTAAAGGATCAAACCTCCACCGCTAGGTGCAAGTATTATTCATTACTATCTAAGAGGTCTTTTAAAGGGTTGTGGGGTGTAGGTGTAAGATAACATATAATGGAAACGGAAACGAATGGGATACATTTGGGTGGCTTTGGGTGAGTTTGAAGTGGAAGGGTTAGCTAATTATTTTCACGAATACACGCTGGTTTTGGTTGCTAAGTCAAGACTCGGACGAAGATATACAAACTCTACACAACTCTACATCGATCTCTTTCTTTTTCTTTTCTCATTTTTTTAATGACATAATACAACATGGGGGTTTATAACACGTACCCCTACACTTGAGCTTTTACATGCTCGATATTTACAATCTAACTAATGACCCGTATTGAGGTGGATCAAAATAACATGGATATCATTTGACAAACATATGGGGGTATTGACTTAACTTTTCTTCCCCATTCTTCCGTGAAATAAATACTACCATGAATCCCAATCGTCCCAAAACTGTATTTACAAGGATAAGGACTTAGCAACCGTGTACTCAATAATTAACTTGGGTTAAAACATAATAATGTATTAAAAGAGAGTACATATAAGGTAGGCTAAGTCTTTTTTGGGTGTAACGATTGGTTTAAGGGTGATAATGCTCTTCATTAATAGTCTGACTTAACCAGAAAATTACGAGAACCGTGAAAAATGATAGGCTCGGAGGGTTGTGCTAGGGGTATCCTGCACTAAATGATAAGTGTATGGCAAGGGTGTAGGATAGTTATATGATCGGTATGACCATCATAACAATTACAGGTTTATAAATAGGTTAATCGAATGCTCTTATCAAGCTAAATCCTATACTTTACTATGCGGTCTCGGGATTGCATCACAAATGCAAGTTCTTAGATTTAATATGCTACCTGGTACACCTCATAATCCAAAAATAACCAATACCAGTTTTAGAAAAGGCGACAAAAATCACGCATACACTCCGTAACGACAGAATAGACACACATGATTGACATCTTAACTCAAACAAGCTAAATGGTATTAATATCTACGGGCGACCTTACATAGTGGGGGTTGGAATTTGAGGGTTTTTGTGTAGTAATCTAATTCCTATTCCATGATGATACTAATAATACTTGTTTTCGTCGGTATGTGTCATAAAATTTTAAACATTTGGGTTAAATAAAATTACCTCTTATGCTATGTTTCAGGTTATATTACCCATATTTTAAGGGACAAAGCAAATAGATAATGAAAGAATAGTTTCTTAAGGCTTATTTTTCCCCTACACTTAGTTACACATTGGCCCCAATGTTCTCTAAATGTACCGTTGAAAAAAAATAAGGGAAAGAAAAGAAAACAAGGAATATGAAACTAGTACTCCTCTGTGTTGTCATAATGGAGTAGAAACATGCGATAATGTGTTAAATCGTCCTCTAAGAATCATTCCAATGAAATTCCTAAGAACTTCCAAGTTTTTTTCATCAAATAAAACCTGTAATCAACGACAAAGACAACGATACCAAGCATTAAATATGTGCGATTTACAATTAACAATGTGACATTTTAGGTGTTCGTCTGGATTTGATAGATGAGAGAATTTGTTAAAACTCATTAGTTTTGCATGTTTCTAACAGAAAGAAAAATATATTAATGTTATTGCAAGATTTATTTTCAAAAATAATAAAAATTTAAAGTTTTCTTGACCGGGCGTTTGTACGTCGTCAGGGTTTGTGTGCCCACGTCACAGGTGGACGTAAGTGCGGCGTTGCAGGTAATGTGACGCCCGTCTCCACAATATGAGAAAACAAAATTTTTGTTTTTTTGATGAAAATTTTTTTGCACTTGATTCCATAAGTTAATTCCTGTAAAAATGGCTGCATAAAACCTGAGATTTAACAATTTAATCATATGACTCTAAACTGACGCGAATTAATCTAGACAATTCATTTAACATGTTTGAATTTGGCTAAAATAATTGAATAAAATCCCCTACAACTTAATTGTTTGCAAATTACCTTTGATTGAAATGAAGGAGGGTAAAGACATACAAAACATGATTACAAGATTCAAACATAATAAAATAAACTATGAAGAATTAAAACACACATGTGTGTTATTGATCTATGAAGTACCACCCCCAACCCATATTCCGCTGCGACCCAATTTGAGGGTGTTACATTTCCTGTCATGTGCCTGGAACAACCACTGTCAATAACTACAATTTCCTTATACCCCTTCTGGTGTGGGTTGCCCTGCACATATAATAAGAGAATTAGACTCTTTTGGGGATCCAAGCCATTATAGACTTGGATCTGCCTCGTGAATCAATGTAAGAATATTTCTTGAATGTAGTTGATGCACTACTATTTTTGGCTTTCCAAACCCAGCATGCTGATGCCTTAACAACATTAGCCCCTTTTCCCTTATTTTGACTTACTACTGCTCTATTCCTAGCAGTAGTATTTTTTACCCTGGCAGTATTAACATTTGTGTTGATAATATTGTTCTTATTTGCATAATATCTGTTAAAAGGCCTTGAACTTTATGAATATCCTCTTTTGAAAGCATTTGATTTTGGTCTAAGATTGTTCACAATTGGAGTTAAGGCAGCATTATTAATTGGTCTGTTAACAGTATTAATACTTGCACCAGCAGTATTAACATTTGCACCAACATTATTAATTTTGCATGTCCTAGTTAGTACTGCTTGTGGAACAAAACTTCTTTTGGGGGTGAGGGTGAGTCATTTTATTAGAAAAGTTCTTATGATTCACCCTTCTTGAGTTGTTCCACACTGGCCTTACAACCTTTTTATCACACACATAATGAAGATGCTCAAAACTACCACAAACATAACAAGCTTTATTAATTATCTTAAAGTCACTTCCTAGTCTTTGGGATATAAGATTGTTCCAGTTTCTTCGGTTCCCTCTAGGATGGTGTTTGTTTTGTTTAGGTGCATCTGTTTCCTTAACAGTCTTAATAGATTTTATCTTTTCAGTGCTAGGTCTAACAGTATAATCTATCTCACTTTCATCATCAGAGTTCCAATCCTCAATGATTGGAGCACTAGAGTTGTTTATCCTAACAACATTAGTTTCAACTGTGTTGGAAACACCCTTATTTTCAACTGTCTTATCATTACTAGGTGTAACAACAGTGGTAACATCCATATTCTCACTTTTAACTATTTCATCTATAAATGTTAGATCATGTTTTCGAGGTATGAAATTCCCTGTTAGAGGTGGGGGAACTGAATGTTATCCCTTATCTGATCCAGACTTATCAGATAAATTCACAAAACTTTCTACTGCATGAGTAGCTGCATTATATCCTAGTCCTGTTTTAAACTTGTCAATTACTTGACTTTCTAGTAAATCATTTAAAGACTTGGATGAATTCTGAAACTTCTCTAATGTTTGTTTTAACTGATCTCTTTCTTTTTCTGCTTTATCCAATTTCATTTTGTATTCATCTAAGGCATTATCTCTTAGTCTAACTTCAAGTTTTAAAACATTTATGCTCTCTTCAAACACAGCCTCATTTTTCTTATAGTGAGCTAATCTAGCTTCTACTGATTCTAAACCTGCTTTATAAGATACTAAATTAAATTAAGACTTTTTGTAATCAGAAGACAAACTATCATATTGTTCTTTAAGAGTATCATAAGCTTATACATATGTTTTAGAACAAGAATCTACCTCAGAATCTGAACTAGAAGAACTTCCTGAAGATGTGTATGCCATTAATGCAAAATTCGTAGGATGATATTCTTCTTATTTAAAGCTTCACAACAAGCTTTGATACCACTTGTTGATCCCAATGAATAGATCTTTAACTCCTTAGCTTGATGTAAGGTTTAGTATCCTTGGATAAATCCAAAAATACTAAGAATGAAACTTTAAGAGAATGATATAAACTATGCGGAATCTAGTTTATACCATTAAGAAGTTTACTCAATGAAACAGTAAAGTATGTTTGACACACAAAAAGATATAACCAACACAATAAGCTTCAATATATTAATACGATCACTCTAATGAAGTGATAGGGTTTACAACCTTGAAGCTATGAATTCTATGGAAAACTGATATCTAAAACCATAACCTAGGATCTCCTTTTACACACCAAGGAGTCCTTTACAAGATAACTACAAATCTTTTAAACTTCTATAAGATATCAACATATCTTCTAAATATATAATCTTATACATATCTTCCTATCTTTATAGAATATATACTTTGAACTAATCCATGTATATCCCTTCACACGTCTTTATCTTCATGCAGTCTTCAGTCTTTAGCAGTATTAACTTCTTCTCAGCATTATTAAGTTAGTACTAGCAATACTAACTTTTACTCTAGCAGTACTAACCAGTTAGTACTAGTAGTTATAATCTGTGTAGTACAAACTCTTTAAGCTTGGCAGTACTAAGTTGAGCCAGCAATATAAACTTTATAGAAGACCTTAATTCCCAACAAAAACCTAGATCTTATTATGTGTCTTTCTCAAATCCTCTCTTTGACTTTAATGATGATTATATCTTATGTAATGATAATCCGCCTTTTGATGAGGAGTTTGAGGACATTAGTAGTCTCGACCCCCCTGAGTCGACTCCGGTTATTGATGAGTGATGTGCGGTCGTCATAGGACTTCTACACGAGAAGTTTTACAACTCCCTAGGCAGTGCATCAAATCGTTGTAGTGTAGTATAGGCGAGACTCGGGGTTGTTTATCATTCACTCGAGGAATAGGTTGGGAAGGCTTGATAACGGTCTAATAGAATTCTAAGGGTTGAGAGAAGATTATTTTTGTATTTTTATATTTTATAGAAAGTAAGTAAATCATATAATTAGAGAGAGGTTTGGTTTTAGCTGTTTAAACTAAATATTAACTAAGCTACTGGTGATAACAATAAGATAAAAGACCGTGTTTATTTAATCAAGTAGTACTCCCTAGATTGCTTCTCCTAGTGTTGTTGCCCTGTCCTACTTGTGATGATCGGTATAACTATTTCCTAAAGCATGAACAAATTACATGAACTCGCCGTCTAATTAGTATGCCGCTAGAGCAACGCACATGCAAGGTAGTATGAAGACTATTGCACGGCCCCTAGGAGTACACTAAGTGCATGTGAAATATATTAAGAGTGGATCAACCATATTAGGGGGCAAGGTAGTATGAAGACTATTACCCAATGGTATCCTTTCTACACAATCATGTTTTCCTAGACATATCAACTGCGATACAAACAAAAGCTGGTTTTCTAAGACCTAACGTGCACATCCATCACAAGAAGCAACACTACTAAGATCTACATTCTAGGTTTCATACAATTATAAATAAACACAATAGGAGGTTTAGCCAAGCATGTTAAAGATAAAGCAAGAACAATAAATCAAACAACACATAGACATATTGAATGATTAAGTAAACCTTACTTCATTAAAACATGAATTAGAAGAGGTACAATAAGGTTTTTAGGCCCTAAAATCATCTCCTATAGCTGCTAAATGAACTAGGGTTTGTACCCTCTTTTTATTATAAAGTTACATACTCAAAACCTTAAATTTGGGTTTGTATATATAGGAAAAACGCTATGACGGCGTCATGTTTTAATCGTGATGCCGTCATGAAAGAGAATATTCTAGATAATGGGCTGGGTCGTATGCTCTGACGCCGTCGTAGAATCATGTGACGCTGTCTTGGTCTTCGTGGTGATGGCGTCATGTTGTATCTGTGACGCCGTCTCCAGCCACTGTAGAGAAATTCTTGATCAATGTTGGTGTAGGTCCGTAGCCTTGTCCGTTTCTTCTCCAAATGAGCCAGACCCAATTATGTTTAATACTTCCAAATGCCTCCAAATGAGAAAAACCTGAAAAGGAATGATAAGACTCTATTTTGGGCATAAATGCATGATTTAGTTGTTATACAACCCGCGAAAAAGTGTATAAAAAAGACACCTTATCAAATACCCCTGACACTTGAAGATTTGCTTGTCCTCAAGCAAATTGGGCTTTTCTTCTACCTAGACTACCTAGACAATAACAATATGATGGGTTATTTTACCTACTCTTTAAACATATTCTACAACACAACCTTCTAGACCTCGTAATTAAAAGCACGGAAAGTATATACTAGCACCTCACATAAGTGTTTGGGATTCTCTCTTTCACTCAGATGTATAATAAATTATAACATATGGGGGAAACAGAAAATCACACTCATTACCTGTCATAGCATATAAATTACCATAGGCTTGGTAAAGGATCAAACCTCCACCGCTAGGTGCAAGTATTATTCGTTACTATCTAAGAGATCTTTATAAAGGGTTGTGGGGTGTAGGTGTAAGATAACATATAATGGAAACAGAAACAGATGCGATACATTTGGGTGGTGACTTTGGGTGAATTTGGGGTGGAAGGGTTAGCTAATTACTTACACGAATACACTTTGGTTTGGTTGCTAAGCCAAGACTCGGACGAAGATCTACAAACTCTACACAACTCTACATCAATCTCTTTCTTTTTCTTTTCTCTTTTTTTGAATAATATAATACATCACATGGCGTTTATAATACGTACCCCTACACTTGAGCTTTTTACATGCTCGATATTTACAATCTAACTAATGACACGTTTTGAGGTGGATCAAAATAACATGGAGATCATTTTACAAACATATGGGGGTGTTGACTTAACTTTTCTTCCCCATTCTTCCTCGAAATAAATACTACCCTGAATCCCAATCGTCCCAAAACTGTATTTACAAGGATAAGGACTTAGCAACCGTGTACTCAAATAATTAACTTGGGTTATCACAATAATGTACTAAAGGCGAGTACATATAAGGTAGGCTAAGGCTTTTTGGGTGTAACGATTGGTTTAAAGGTGACAATGCTCTTCATTAATAATCTGGAATCCATCAGAAAATTACGAGAACCATAAAAAAGGATAGGCTCGGAGGGTTATACTAGGGGTATCCTGCACTAAAGGTGAGTGCATGGAAGGGTGTGGGATAGTTATATGATCGATGTGACCATCATAACAATTGCAGGTTTAAAACATGGGTTAATCCTACTACCCCTTATCAAGCAAATCCTAATACTTACTATGCGGTCTTAGGATGCATCACAATAACAAGTTCTAGAATTTAATATGCTACCGGTATACTCTTATAATCCTAAAGTAACTGATACCAATGTTCCAGAAAAGGAGACAAAACCACGCATACACATCCGTAACGATGGAATAGACACACATGATTGCTCACTCCTTAACTCGAACAAGCTAAAGGTATAATATCTAAGGGCAAACCTCACATTGTGAGGGTGGAATTTTGAGGGTTTTTATACTAGTCATATAAATTCCTATCCATGGGACGCTACTAATACTCGATTTTTGTTGGTGTGTTTCGTAAAAAAATTTAAATTTTGGTAAAAATCACCCTTTTATGCTATGTTTCGATATATTACCCATCTTTTTAAGGACAAGGCAAATGGCAAATAAAAGGATAGTTTTTAAGGCTTATTTTCCCCCTACATTTAAGTTGAACATTGTCCCCAATGTTCTCTAGAAGTACCCGTAAACAGATAAAGGGAAAAGAAAACAAGGAAAAGAAACTAGTACTCCCCTGGTTTACTCAATAATTGAGAAGAAACATGTGATAAATGGTTAAATCATCCTCCGAGAATCATCCAATGAAACTTCCTTAAAAACTTCCAAGCTTCTTTTCATCAAATATAACCTGTAATCAAAGACAAAGACAACTATACCAAGCATAAAATGTGCGATTTACCAATATACAATATGAATTTAGGGTTCGACTCGATAGATAGGATGAAAGAATTGTTAAATTCATTAGGTTTTGCAGGTTTATAATGGAAGAATAAATATATTAAATGTCATGCAAGTTTTATTTTCAATAATAATTAAAAACTTTAAGTTTTTAGAACCTGGGCGTTTGACGCCGTCAGGGTTGTGGTGACCCCGTCACAGGTGTCGTAGTGACGACGTCGCGTGTTAATCGTGACGCCGTCTCCACAGTCTGTGAAAATGAAATTTTTGTTTTTGATAAAAAATTTCCTGCACTTGATTCCATAAGTTAATTCCTGTATAAATGGCTGTACAAAACTTAAGATTTAACAATTCAATCATATGACTCGAAACTGACGCGAATTAATCTAAAAAATTCATTTATCATGTTTGAATTTGGCTCAAAAGCCGGATAAATTCCCCTATACTTATTGGTTGCAAAATACCTTTGATTGAAATTAAGACGAAGTTAAAGACAAACAAAGCATGATTACAAGATAGTTCAAACATAATAAAACAAACTATGTAGAGTAAAATACACAAGACACTCCTAATATGCGGGAGAGTAAATTGGGTTGCCTCCCAAGAAGTGTTTTTCTTTATTAGCGAGTCTTGTAGCTAGACTCGAAGTCACACGTCCTTACGTGACTTCTCCTACATCATCCATTCCTTCCTTGGTTGCAATAAGAGTGGGATGCATGCCTTTGAAATTTTTGCTCCTCCATTGATTAAACTGCATCTCCCTTTCTAAGTTAAGCTTTATCTTTTCTTCCCATTCTAGGACTACCCTATTAACAGTCATAGTGGGGGCTATGGGTTCTATGTTGTTTTTTACTCTTTTGTCAGTCACATTGGAGGAATCGGGTATCCTATGGAAACTTACCTTATGCTTTCCTGACCTTAGAGTTATTGTCCCAGTATCGAACTTAATCGAGGCCTTGGCTGTTGTCAAGAATGGTGTTCCTAAGATGAAAGGCCTATTTTCGTTTTCCCTGATATCCAAGATCACAAAATCTATGGGGTATACGTGTTCAGTGATCTCTACTAACACATCATATGTGATTCCTAAGGGGTAAATGTACAAGTGGCTAGCTAGTGAAAGTCTGATGTCAGTCTCAGTAGGCCTTTTGTCGGTGAGTTTCATGTAGGTGGAGTAGGGCATGACGTTCACGTCAGACCCTTGATCAACGAGGGCGTTCACGTGCTTAAGGTTCCCTATGTTGCAAGGTATTTCAAAATTCCCTCCAATGTCCTCCTTCTTTGTTATCTTTTTCTTAAGAATCGCGTCATAAGCAGGTCCCCCTGGTAATACTTTATACTCCTTCCCCTTTTTCTTTCCAGCTTGGGTTCTTGAACGAGAGTTATTGAATCTGTTGTTGTTGACTAACCCATTTATCAGCTTTTCATTAATCTTATGCTTTAGGTAATATGAGACAGGTTGAGAACCGGGTGCTTCTTCTACTTCTTCGCTTTCAGATGTTTTAATTGATTTGTTTCCGGCCCCGTTTTCAACTTCATTTATTTCCTCGACTCCATTACTGCCATTTTCGTTTCTGTTTCAGTGAGCTTCTCTGCGTTGTCGGGTGTCACCTTCGTCCTATTACTCCCTTCTTCTTCTCCTTTTGTCAGAGAGATAGAGTTTACGTTCTTGGTGACGAGGAATTTGGCTTTTTCTCTTATTAATACTTTCTTAGGGGTTCTGCCAGTCATCCTACCATTGATCTCCTTGCATTGCTTGAAAATGGTGTTCTCAAATCTTTCCATCCTTTCGGTGTACGCTGCCATGTAATCCCGTACTCGAGCTTCAAAAGTGGTACCTAATGTTTGTAGTTGAGGGATCGGACCTGTATGTTCACGAAAAGCAAAAGTGCTTAGTATTGGTGGCTTATTTTGATTTTGCGGTCTTTTATTCAACAACTCTTCAAAAACAACCAGTTTATGAAACATATCCGAGCTTATAACCAGATGTTTGCCATGACATCATTTGGAGCCAAAATTGATTACTCGGTTAACAAGGGACGGGGAACTTATGTTTTCAAAATATCCGGTCAAATACATCACGGGATTGGGTCTCTTTTCCCGGAAGAAGGTCAACATCTACGTTTTTTGCAGCTCTATGTATACGAAACACGTGATGAACTTAGTAACAGAATGTATCACTTTGGTAGGCTAGATGAAAGCACACTTAAACCAGAGACCGTTGAAGGTTTGATACATGTTCTTGATAAGCATAATGGTTTAGTAAGACTATTTAGAACTGAACGTGACGATTGCAACGCGGGTGACATACCGAGTTTCAAGATTAGGCTTTATAATATAGGAGGTGTCCGTGGATACGAGCTACCAACCACTGACGTTCTAGGAGCAATAGTGTTTGAAAATGGGCCAAGAAGCCGTACAAATTTCGATGTAATCATAGAATTCAAAGGCATGCCTCCTTAAAGGATTAACAAAATCCACCAATCATACATGCCGCTCTAATTCCCTTTATTGTTTATATTTGGTCAACCAGGGTTCTACCCAGAATTGACATTGAAGCCTCGCGATGGCAGAGGCAGAGGAAAAAATGATAATGAACGCCTACTACAAATACCAGTTACACCCACGAAAAAAAGAATTTAGGCTTATCTTCAGAGGTGGACGACTGTATGGAACGAATTTAGTAGATTCATACACTTCTCACAATGGAAAGATTCTTGATTCATACTATTCTGCAATGCCTAAGTGCTAAGACTACTGCATGGAACAAATTTAGTAGAACTATGTGTAACAATCCGTATTTTCAGGTTATTGTACGTCGTTGATAAATTCACTATTTATTTTTAGTATTGTACGCGTTTGCTTTTAAATTAAAATCATTAAGTTAAATGGCGTAAGCTAAAAATTATCGTTCAATGTAAACGAGCATCAAACAATTAAATGTTTACATCAAACAAGTGTTAGATAATTATTTAGAATATAATTATTAACTTTGCATATTTTATTTTTATTGGTTACGTAAAGTGTTTACGTTTCGTAATAAAATACATTTAGGCATACTCGGAAGCACCAATACCTATCTATACTCAACAAAATACCCACAATTATACCCAATACTCAAAAATTATACAAATTCCTTATCTATGTACATATGTGGCCGAATATACATAAGAAAATACCAAGAGATATTTATCAAAATTGACTTTGTAATATAAACGACATTTAAAACTTCCAAGAAGCAATCTCCCTGCAACTCTCTTACACCTCTCATTCTTTCTTACACCAAAACCATGCCTTTCTTACATAATGGTCATTCCAACATTTAACCATGGTTAAGTTAAAGTAACCAATAGCTAGTTAACTCTTGCTATAAAAGGCCTACTATGCAAGTAAACATACACAAACTCATTTATAAAGCAAAAACTTACCATTTCTCTCTTCTTAGCCAAAACCCACAACAACACCCAAAACCCCTAAATAATCCATACCCTTTTATTTACAACACATCCAAGTATTCCTACAACATATCTAAGATATTACAAGAAGGTTTAAAGGTTTAGTTTAGAGTTCTGATTCCTACTATTCATTCAATGGCCTACAACAATTTCTGCAATGCTAGCGATTCATACACTTTTATTTACCAACACATCCAGTATTCCAACAAATATCTAAGATATTACAAGAAGGTTTAAAGGTTTAGTTTAGAGTTTAAAAGGGTTAAACAAGCAAGGATCAAGATTAGGGTTTCTTTGAATTTAGGGTTTTCAAGGTGTTGAAAGCTAGGGTTTGTTTGCTAAACAAGGGTTTAGATCATATTGTTCATCATCCTACTTCATATTAAGGTTATCTAAAAACCTTAATCTCTTTACTTTCATGATTTTATGTGTATATAATGGCTATGTAGTTGATCACCATCTAGGAAACTTGTTTACATGTAAAAATGGAATTTTTACTTATGATCATGGTATGATAAACTTTTTCATGTGCTATATTGTTGTTAACAACATGTGAGAACAAAAGTATATACATTATATAAGTGTGGTTTATGTATAAAAAGCTTACATAAAGTAGTTACCTAAAAAGTATACTTATGAAAGATAATGAACAAATAGGTATGTAGACTTATGGATCTTGTGATTCTTGGATAATCTTTAGACAAATCATGGACTAAGGACCCTAGGTGTGTAAGACATGTGATATTAAGGGTTGTAATGGACTTGTAACAAGTGTACTAAACTAAAAGTTACAAAAATTAAGTTTTAAACACATTTTAAGAAAAATCCTAAAACCTTCTGTTAGAATTCGAAATATAACTTTTTTATTTTAATTTTTTATAAAATACTACATGTTACAAGGATCGTAGGCATATAAAGAACTCGAAAAACAGAGCTATAACGAAGAAGATACGGCATTTACAAGTTACGCGATAATAAACGCTTTTATAAAAGGAATTTTATAAAAACTTATTTCAAACCACTTCTGATATAAAAGATTGGTTATTTTTCTCAGATAGTACATATTTTTAGGATTCCAAAACATTAAGAATCATAATTTTTGGATCAATAACGAAGGAGTTATGAATTACGCAAGTTTACGATAATAAATACTTTTATAAAAATATTTTTTTAAAAGTTACTGTTCACAACAAATATATTTATTTTGAAAATATCATTAATTTGATAAAACTTTTAATTACGAGAACGTACTCGAAAGAATCACTAAAAACGAAGTTAAAACGAATAAACTACGATGTTTACAAGTTTACGATAACTAAATTGTAATAAAAATAAATTTATAAATTCTATGGAACAGTAAAAAGCACTGTCACCAAGGACACAACATAGAAAATAGCAATATTTATGATACATCGTTTTTTAATACGAGAACATGATGTAAGGAACGTACAAAACGGGCCTTTAAAAATGAAAAGACGCACTATTTTATAACTTGTGCACTATTTCCTGACATGAATAGTGTTGGCTCGTTTTTAATAAAAGTTTTTGCGAAACATTTTGGAATCACTTAAATAATATTTATATTTGTTTTAAACTTTATAAATATTATTTTACAAAGGCGATTGTATGCGATTATACGAGTTCAAATACATGGTATTTATTTATCAAATGCGATTTAATCATTATCTCACAAATGCAATTAGATGGTGAAGTTGGAGAGGCTAGGTAGTGAGTATGTATGCTATAAATCAAAGAGAAGGACGTGGATCATCCTTGTGGTGCAGCGGCTAAAGTGGAGGAAAAGAAAGAGATGTGGCCAATTTTGTGACCAAGGACTCAAAGGAGATGCTTGTAAGCAGCTTAGGAAGGAAGTAGGAGCATCATTGAGGTGCTTGGATTGCATGGTTAAAGTTTAAAATGGGTCATTTAGAGGGAAAATAGGTGCGGGTTCGCTAGGGCTTATTAGGGCTCGAATTGAGTTTTTAAGCTTGTATTTCGTATACTCTTGTGATATAATGATAGGTATATGTTCATAAGACTTGTATTAAGGATTATTAACAAGAATTGATAGGTGGTTCAGGTTTAAAATGGGTGAAAATAGGTAAACGGGTCATGGTTTGAAATTAGGGTTCGTTTAGGGTTTTCTAGGTTTAATTCTTGTACATTGTTGTAAAAATGGTGAAATGATGATGGAATGTGGTTTGTAAAGTTGTAAATTATGTATTTACAACTTATTTGAGTAATGGTTTGGGTTTACAATGGATAAAAACCAAGAAACGGGTCATGGTTTAGTATTTAGCTCGGGTTAGGGTTTCTAGGTTTCATTTCATGAAATCTTATGAAATGAGAATGAATATAGAATGTAAATGAAGTGCATGACTTGCTTGTAACTTGTACTTGATGGATTGTACAAGTTTCCTTAGGAAAACGGAGGTAAAATGGCTATTTTGAATATCGTGTATTAATGACTTGTACATTATGCTTTAAAGGACTTGTACCTTATTTTGGAGGGAAAGTATATTCAAATGAGATGTTATATTACTTGTACATGAGCTTTGATCACTTGTACATTCATCTTAAATGTTTACATTACCCAAAATTAGGGTTTAGGCATAAATGTTAACGGTTTAAGCTCATTTGGTATTATATAATGTTGCAAATGGTACATTATAAGAGTAATGTACTTTGTAAAATGAATATTAGAAATTGGACTTTGACATGTTTATGATGTTTTGCTTGACATATATGTAGATAGGATAGCAATGTGTAGGTTACGTCTGCTTGCAAACAATAGATTATGCAATGTTTACATTGCATATTTGAAAATTGGCAAAGCAAGTAATATAATAAAGCGAAAAATTTCTCGTAGATTTGGTTATCAAATAATAGTAGTTTGGATTTTGCATTGATGACAATTCTGGGTTTGTTATATAAACTCCCGGCTAGTATGGCTTTAGTTGTTTATAATTTCATTTTGGTAACCTAAGGGTATGATCAATTTGTAACCGAAATCAGGTCATGCATGTTTCCAGATTATATATGAAAAGGATGTATTATATCATGTCTGTAATTGAATTTATTATGAATGAATGTCGATTTAGTTACACCATTGTTAATTTTAATTCAGTTTTGCATTTCACTGTGTGATGTGATCTAACTTTATTTATTGTGTATATGTCATGTCATGGTTATGATTTTATAAAATCTAACAGGTATTATATTTTCTTGTGGTTGAAGAAAATGGCACCAAAAAGAACCACTAGAGCCAACCCCGCCGCTACCACTGCCATTACTTCTGTGACTAATGCCCAACTTAAGGCAATGATTGACCAAGGTGTTACTGATGCTTTGGCAGCACTTGATGCTGACAGAAACACGAATGGAGATGACATCCATAATTCGGGAACGGGTGTTAGAAGGACAGAACGAGTTGCAAGAGAGTGCACTTACCCAGACTTCATGAAGTGCCAACCTCTAAATTTCAAAGGCACGAAAGGAGTTGTTGACTTGATTCAATGGTTTGAGAAAATAGAAACTGTGTTTAGTATAAGCAACTGCTCTATGGAAAACCAAATCAAGTTTTCCACTTGTACTCTTCTGGCAGGTGCAGTAACAATGTTGGAAACTCCACGTTGAGGGACTATTGGTCCATGATTTTGCATATGCAATACTTGGATAACCTGAAAAAGAAGATACTGACAGTAATTGCCCGAGGGACAAGATTAAGAAGCTCGAGGCTGAGTTGTGGAATTTGAAGGTGAAAGGTACCGACGTGATAGGTTACAACCAACGTTTTCAAGAACTGGCATTGCTGTGTGTTAGAATTTTTCCTGAAGAATCGGACAAGATTGAGAGATATGTTGGTGGTTTGCCCGACATGATCCACGGAAGTATAGTAGCATCAAAGCCTAAGACAATGCAAGAGGCGATTAAAATAGCAACTAGACTAATGGATAAGAAAATCCATACTTTTGCTAAACGTCAGACAGAGAACAAAAGAAAGCAAGATGATAACCAACAACAAAACAAGAGGCTGAACACTGACCGAGCCTACACTGCAGGATCTGGTGAGAAGAAACCTTACGAAGGATCTGAACCTCTGTGTTCAAAATGCAACTATCACCATGACGTACAATGTGCTCCAAAATGCCACAAGTGTAACTGAGTTGGCCATCTGGCTCATGACTGTAGGAGTACTGCAAATGCTAATGCTAGTAACAATCAGAGGGGCATTAGGGTAGGTCAGAAACCTACTTGCTATGAATGTAGAGCCCAAGTACATTTCAAGAGGGATTGTCCAAAGTTGAAAAACAATAACCGTGGTAACCAAGGTAGAAATGGCAATGCTCCAGCGAAAGTGTATGCGGTAGGCGTGCAAGGAAAAACCAACTCAAACATCGTTATTGGGTACAATTCCTCTAAACAACCGCTATGCTTCTGTCTTATTTGGATACAGGTACCGAAGAAGCATTGTGTCTACTGCAGTTAGATCCGATTGGTAAATTGGGGGGGGGGGGGGGGGGGTATAAGGGGGGGGGGGGGGGGGGGGGGGAAAATGAATAGTATTTATTTTTTGTTATATAAGGAATATATATTTAGATAATTATTATGTGTGATATAGCTGACGGGAGAATAGTGTGGGTTAAACGTTGAATTAGGGGTTGTACTTTTTGGTATTTATTATACAATTATAATAGACTTATGACAACAAGTAATTGGTAGTACATCGAAGTAATTTTAAATAAAAGGTAGGATTGGGTTTGGAATAGAAAAAGAGTAAGTGTTTGTGATGAGAAATCGTATTGTATTCCCCTGGGAAATGAAAGTTTTTTTTTTTTTTTTTTGATTGTTCACCCACCCCCCCCACCCCCACCCCCCCCCCTCCGGTAACGAAGCGACCTAGGAAACGAGACTCGTTTGAACATCATCTCATGCACTAAAATGCAAAAGTACATGCTAAAAGGATGTCCTATCTTTTTAGCACATGTTACTACAAAGGAAACTGAAGACAAGTCGGAGAAGAAGTGACTTGAGGACGTACCAATCGTTCGAAGTTTTCTTAAAGTATTTCCTGAAGACTTGTCAGGTCTTCCACCGACTCGACAAGTGGAAATCCAAATCGATTTGAAACCTGGTGCTGCACCTGTAGCACGGGTACCTTATCGGTTGGCCCCGTCCGAAATGAAGGAATTATCGGACCGACTTCAAGAACTTTCTAACAAGGGCTTCATAAGACACAGTTCCTCACCTTGGGGAGCTCCGGTCTTGTTTGTCAAGAAGAAGGATGGATCATTTCGAATGTGCATCGACTACCAAGAGCTGAACAAGCTGACGGTAAAGAATCGTTATCCACTCTCAAGGATCGACAATTTATTTGATCAACTACAAGGATCCAGTGTTTATTCTAAGATAGACTTGCGATCAGGTTATCACCAGCTTTGATACGGTTAAGACGATATAATGAAGACGCAATATCAAAACTCGATATGGTCATTATGAGTTTCCAAGTTAAGCATTTTGTCGTGACGAACGCACCAGCGGATATTTAATGGATCTCATGAACAAAAAAAAAAAAAAAAAAAAAAAAGTGTGCAAGCCATTTTTGGATAGATTTGTGATTTTCTTTATTAACGATATCCTTATCTACTCCAAGGAACAAGAAGGAACATGAAGAACATCTTAAGGAAATTCTAGAATTACTTAAGAAAGAGGAGTTATAAGCTAAATTCTCTAAATGTGAATTTTGGATTCCCAAGGTACAATTTCTCGGCCACGTGATTGATAGTCAAGGAATTCACGTGGATCCCGCCAAGATCAAATCCATAAAATATTGGGCATCTCCTAAAACACCAACGGAGATCGCAATTTTTAGGTCTTCGCTGTGTATTACTGAAGACTCAACAAGAATTTCAAAGATCGCCAAGCCAATGACCAAGCTTACTCAAAAGAAGGTCAAGTTTGTTTGGGGCGACAAACAAGAAACATCATTTCAACTGTTGAAGCAGAAGTTGTGTAGTGCACCAATTTTGGCTCTACCTAAAGGAAGCAAAGATTTTATCACATACTGCGATGCTTCAATCAAAGGTTTGGGCGCTGTGTTGACGCAAAGAGAGAATGTGATTGCTTATGCATCACGCCAATTGAAAATTCATGAGAAGAACTATACGACTCATGATTTGGAACTTAGAGCAGTAGTGTTCGCTCTCAAGATTTAGAGGCACTATCTGTATGGGACCAAGTGTACGGTGTTCACTAATCATAAGAGTTTACAACACATTCTTAATCAGAAAGAGTTGAACATGAGGCAACATCGTTGGTTAGAGTTGCTTAGTGATTACGATTGTGAGATTCTTTATCACTCGGGAAAGGAAAATGTTGTTGCTGATGCTCTGAGCAGGAAAGAGCGAATAAAGCCATTAAGAGTTCGAGCCTTAGTCATGAATATTGGTTTGGACCTTCCTAAGCAAATCTTGAATGCTCAGACTAAAGCACGGAAACCAGAGAACATCAAGAACGAAGATGTTGGAGGTATGTTGATTGAAAATTCCTAAGGATCAAGAAGAACTAGAACGGAAAAGTTGGAACCCCGTGCCAACGGAACTCTATGCTTAAATGGCAGGAGTTGTTACCCTTATGCGATTTGAAGGACTGTGGATCATACACGAGTCCCCACAAGTCAAATAATCTACTCCTTCGGGTCCTGACAGATGATCAGACATGAAGACTATATTGGTTGCCAATATGAAGGCCGGCAATCAACCACCTATGTTAGCAAATGTATGCCACGTTTGCTAAGGTTAAGGCTGAACACCAAAGGGACTTGGGTTTGTTGGTTACACCCGAGATACCTCAATGAAGTAAGATAATTACCACAATGGATTTTATTCATAAAGCCTTCATAAGTTGTCATAAAGGTTATGACACCAGTTGGGTGATTGTTGACCGACTTACTAAATTTGCCATCTTCGTACAATGAGGAAACTGATCCATGGAAAAGTTACACGAATGTACCTAAAGGGAGGTAGTCCACGAGGCATGGTATACCTGATTTCAATCAATTTGTGAGTCGCGACCCCTAGTTCGCATCAAATTTCTGGAGTCACTTCAGACGGCCGAGTGGTATAATTTTGGATATGATTATCTGCATATCATCCAAAACTGAGCGGGCAAATAGAGGACAATTCACATTTCTTGAGGAAAGATACGGCTTGCGTGATCGACTTTAGAAGGGTTAGTTTACCATTTGCATTAGTCGAGTTTCATATATAAAGACAGTTATCATGCAAGCGATTAAGCTGCACCATTGAAGCATTTTTAACGGTAAAAGGTGACGTTCACACTATTTGTTGGGCCGAGGTTATGGGAGAAGTTCAACTCACTGGTCCCAAAATAGTCCAAGAGACGACCGAGAAGATCATTCAGATCAAGCAAAGAATTCAAGTGGCTCATGATCGACAAAAGAGTTATGCCGATTTAAAGTGTAAGCCGATGTAATTTCAAGTTGGAGATAGAGTTATGCTTAAGGTTTCACCTTGGAAAGGAGTAGTATGTTTTGGCAAACACGAGAAGCTAAACCATAGATATGTTGGACCTTTCAAAGTGTTAGAAAAGGTTGGAGCCGTTGCTTACAAGCTTGAACTTCCTCAAGAGCTGAGCAGGGTTCATAATACGTTTCATGTATCCAACTTGAAGAAGTGCTATGCCGACGAAC
Organism: Tanacetum coccineum; assembly: GCA_026074375.1. Classification (NCBI taxonomy): domain Eukaryota; kingdom Viridiplantae; phylum Streptophyta; class Magnoliopsida; order Asterales; family Asteraceae; genus Tanacetum; species Tanacetum coccineum. The sequence goes on along the minus strand of BQNB010009333.1, from coordinate 49,985 downwards.
CATTAGCCGTTCCATTGGATGGACTACACATTGATGACAAGCTTCATTTTGTTGAGGAACCGGTCGAAATCATAGATCGTGAAGTCAAACGGTTGAGGTAAAAAGACGTGTTTCAATAGTCCCAAGGGTTTCGATTAGAACTCCAGAGAGTACCCTGAGTTTACATGGGAACATGAAGACCAATTCCGGAAGAAGTATCCACACCTCTTCACAAAGACTACACTGTTGTCAAGTGCCGCGTCTAAAGCCTTGAGGACAAGGCTGATTTAACGGGGGAAAGACTATAACACCTCGTGTTTTAGGGTCATTTATGACGTCTATTATTTCACTATTTATTTTTAGTCTTGTACGCGTTGCTTTTAATTCTAATTGTTAAGTTCAATCGCGTAAGCTAAAAATGATCATTCAACGTAAACGGGCATCAAACAATTAAATGTTTACGTCAAGCAAGTGTTAGATAATTATTTGTAGTATAATTATTATCTTTACACATTTTATTTTTATTGGTTACGTAAAGTGTTTACGTTTCGCGATAAAATACGTTTAGGCATACCCGGAACCACCAAAAATTTTCTACGCTTCAACAAATACCCACAATTGTACCTAATACTAAAAAATTACAAAAATTCATCATATATATGTACATATGGCCGGATACAAGAGAGAAAACACAAAGATATTTGTAGTTCAAAACACTCTCCTTGAAATCATGGGATGATTTCCATATTAGGGAACTAAGAGCTCCATCTTACTAACCCTAATAGTGAAATGGACCAAAGACTTCCTAGAAACCCTCCTTATATCTTTGACTAGTCCAAGAAGTATATAAGCTAGCAACTAGATAGAATACACACACACTTTCATTTTACTTGGTGAAAATCAACATATTCTCTCTTTGTCTCTCTTCCAAACCCACGGCTACAACCAAACAACATATATAATTGCTAGGATTAAAAGTCTTCATGATGATCTTGGAGTTGCTGCTGCTTAAGTTAGAGTTACTGCTACTAAGTAAAACTTAGTGCTGTTTATTAACTCTAAGGAAAAATATGCTAAGTAGTTAGTACTGCTAGTGTAACTTAGTTACTACTACTAGTGTAACTTAGTACTGCTAGTGTATATTAGTACTGCTAGTTACTACTACTAGTGTAACTTAGTACTGCTAGTGTATATTAGTACTACTAGTTACTACTGCTAGTATATGTTAGTACTGCTAGAGTAAAGTTAGTACTGGTGATGAAGATTGAAGAAAATATTCTAAGTAGTTACTACTGCTTGTATACAGTTAATGCTGCTGGTGTATAAGTTACTACTACTTGTTAAGAGTTAATGCTGCTGGTACAAAAGTTACAACTGCTGAAAGATTAAGACTGCTGAAAGAGTTTCTACTGTCAAAAGAGGATGGATAAAGACAGAAGAAAGGATAAAGATTTCTTGAAGATCAAGATTACTTACGTGATAAGTATGAGTTATTTATAGAATAGATCTTAGAGAATATTCTAAGTTTTAGGAATATATTGTAATCCCATTAGGACTCCTTGGTGTATAAAAGGAGGTCCTAGGCTATAGAGTTCTATGTACCAAAAACGAGTCATTCATAGAATTATCATAGCTTCAAGGTTTTGTAACCCTACTACTAGTTAGAGTATTCGTATTAATATATTGAAGCTTTGTTTGTTAATCTGTATATTCATTAGAATTACAGTTCTATTGCATATTCTTCTTATTGATCAAAGATTAGATTCCGCATAGTCTTTGATATATTTTATAAAGTTTCTATCATAGTTGTGTAGGATTTATCTTGCATAACTAAACCTTTCATAAGCTAAGGAATTCAAGATCCATTTAAGTGGAATCAACAAGTGGTATCAAAGCTTGTTGCTTTAAGAAACTTTTCTAAGAAGACATGGATCACGACTCAGCACATATGGTGGCTGCATGAAAAGTCCCTATGCTTAAACTAGGTGAGTATGAGCTTTGGAGGATGAGGATGGAACAGTACATCCCGATGATTGATTATTCTCTATGGTAAGTCATAGAGAATGTTAATGCATCTCCAATAAAAAAAGTTGTTGAAGGTGTTGAGACTATAATTGCTCCTGCAACTGCTGAAGAAAAGGCAAAAAGGAGGTTAGAGTTGAAGGCAAGAAGCACTTTATTGATGGGAATCCCTAATTAACACCAAATGAAGTTTAACTCCATCAAAGATGCAAGTCATTGGCTACAGCTGTTGAGAAAGAGTTTGGAGGAATGCTGCTACTAAAAAGCTCAGAGGAATCCTCTAAAAGCATCAGTAAATGGAAAATTTTACTGCATCTAGCTCAGAGGAGTTAGATCAAACCTTTGATAGGCTTCAAAAGCTTATCAGTCAGTTAGAGATTCATGGTGAAAGTATCTCACAAGAAGATGTGAATCAGAAGTTCTTAAGAAGTTGATATGTGAGAAATCACATATTATTTGTATATCAAAACAAGCCCTAAAATGATTATATGTGTGTTTTGTTGTTTGGTGATGTGTAGGTACGGATATTGCAAATATCACATGAAAACGGTCAAAACAGGACAAACACAGACACGGGAATGGAAAGAGTGTTCAAGAGCCGAAAATTTGATAGCAAAAAGGTCATCAAAAGTCAACCCTTGGTCAAACCACAAAATGTTAAAACCCTTAAAATACCCAAAATACCCTTAATGTTAAACAACTTTCACCAAAAGTCCTTAAAACCCTAACACCGTTAGTCCTTTTATTATAAAAGAACTAACAGTCGTTATCTTATAACCAAACCCTTTTTCCTAAACCCTTTTTACCCAGCCCAAAACAATTACCCATGGCCCATTTTCCTTAAATAAAAGCCCAAGTCAAAGGCCTTTTTCACTCAGTCAAACCCTCACTCAGTTAAACGAATAAAAAGAGGGGTAAAAATAGGCGGGAAAAATCGTTATTACTATTCACGTATCGTCCCAATTCTACCCATCTCAAAATTACCTAACAAAAATGCAATTAACTTCTCAAATGACGTGGCCAGTAGATGCTAAGTACTAAGCTTCCATCTCAGCAACAAAAACGTCATCATAGAGCTATGATTGGTCAATTTGGACAAGGGGGAATGACGCGTGGATTCAAACAAACACACCAAAGGGAAAAAATTTGCACTAAAACTAGTGCAAATAAAACACAAAGTGGAAGTGCCAACGTGGCGATCTGTGTGATTGATTCTAATCCAACGGCTTCAAGAGAGGATCTAATGATTGGAAAGAATGGAGGGGTTCAGATAAGAAGAGCTCAACAAAGCTTGAAGACCTAGAAGCATCTATCTCTGGCTATAAATACAAGTCCTGCCTCTCTCACAAAAAAGACAGCTTAATATACAAGTAGCTTAGTGTAGACGTAGCTTATTGTATTTTTAGCCAAATGTCATTTAGATTTTTGTAATCTTTATTTAAAAAGTATTGTAATTCAGTTTTCATTAATAAAATTTAAAGTTTCCTTTAATCTTGTGTTGGATTCAGTTTTTACTCTAAGAGTAAAATGGTTTAATAAGCTTTCAATTGTTCTAATAAGCTCTCAATAAGCTGTTATATCTACTTTTAAGCTAGCTAATTACTCAACTAAGCTCTCAAAAGCTTAGTTGAGCTTATCTTATTCAAAGTCCACAATCAAATTTACCACAATTTTTTTTGAAGGGAAGTCAATAATGGAAGGACTTTCAGGACCCTACCAGTTTATCCTAGGATAAGCTGGAGCTTGTAGAGTAGCTCCTCGAGCTTTAATAAGCCTTGTTTAAGCTAAGGATTTGTAAGCATTCACTTCTTTTTTTATAGCTTAAATTCTACATCTAGCATATAGCTGTTTATTATCAGCTTATTGTTTGCTTAGTTTAGCTTATTAGAGCGTAATATATTGGTTAGTTGTCTTAATTAGTTTGATTGTTAGGTTAAATTCTTATTTTCATCAATCTGTCATATAATTTGTCATAAAAAAAACCAAATAGTTGCATATCTGATTAGCTTATCGCTTCTGCTTATATTGTTGTTATAGAATCTGCTCATTAAGTTAGTTTTTTAGCTCTGCACTATCGGGTATATAAGGATTTAAAGCCAGGATCTAAAATAGATAAGCTAGAAAAATGAGGTTTTACTATTTTAAGAGGTGTTACTGGCACAGCAGTACTACATAGTTAGTACCGCAAGTCTAATTAGTCATTTGGATTTGAAGTGAACTTCATTATTAAATGTTTATAAACGTGGCAGATTCAAGGTTGTTGTGTTAGTTAAATATAGTTTTTAAAGATTTATAGGATATTAGTTTGAATTTGTAAGCTTTAGATCAATTCATTAGGAATTTTTAGCTTAAAATTGTTCTAGCTAGTTTTGCTTGTCATTTTGCCTTCATTGTGGTATTTTATATGTGTAATGAATTCAGTCCTTAGCCTGACTTTGTTTAAAGCCTTGGTCAATTCATAGTGTCAAACGACATCAGCAAAAGAAACAACCAAATGCTCTTTTTCAAATCAAAAATTAAGTAGTAAAGTAGAATTTAGCTTCCTCAAATTTGAGCAACTAGTATATGTAGGTTACTTTACATTTAATTGAGCTTAGTTAGCATTAAAAAAGCTTATTTTCTTATCTGTTTTTAAGTTTAAAATTAGTAATTTGTCTTTTCAAAACCAAAAGTAAACTCAGCTCCTACATAGTCTAAAAGCAGTTTTCAATTAGCTTTTTCTTTGGTCATAGATTTTCAAATAGTTTTTAAAAGTGTTTCTAGTAGCCTATGAGGGTCAAAGTTTAGCGGTACAATTCATTTTTCCAAAGGTTCAATTTACATGTTTTATAAATAAGCTTAAAAGTTTGTTGTTTGTCTCTTTTTGGATGCAGTTTTGAACCAAGTGCTTATTATTGCTTTTCCTGTTAATGCATTGTGTCCTTGTGCATATTTTTCTACTAAATTTGCTTATAAGATTAGGATTTAGCTGTTAGTAGCTTAGTTAATCTAGGTTTACTTATTCAAGTTTTCTAGTTAGTTAGTATTGAGTGAAAAAAAGCCAAAAATAAGTTAAGTCGTTTCTGTCAAAGTATTTTAAACATTTTCAGTCTATTTTTGATTTTAAAAAGTTGTTTTCATAAAAGTTGTTAGTTTTAGCTATTCTAATACTTTTGTTTTTAAAAGTTACAAAAAAATAAAAAAACAATAGCCAGGATTCCGAACCTGTGACCTTCTTGCTTAGCCACCTACACTCCTCACAAGCACACACACAACCACTCACGCCCTTGGGTACTTTTCTGTCTCTTTCATTCAAATATATTTAAGGGAGTTTTGTTCCATATGCTTACACGACTTTAGCTTATTCTCAGCTTTTTCGTTAAGCACTTTTTCAGTTCTAATTTTTCATAGGATCCTCATAGCATAAGGTACTTTTCCTGAGTTTTTCATATTTTTCCATCTTAGTCTTATATTTTTAATAATATTTTTAGTTAAATTTCGTTTTTAATTCATAATAAAAAAAGTAAAAAAAAATATAATTCTTTTTCTGAAAAATTTCTTTTGTCATTTAGGATTTTTAAAAATTAGATTCGCGTTCGTAGGATTTAAATTTGCTTTAATTGTTTAAATGTCGCGTTTTTTAGTCCCGTTTACGTTTTTTTAGAAAATTTTATTTTATCATATAGTTTCTAGGAAAATTAGTTTGGTTTCCGTAGGGTTAAAATTGCAAAATTTTAATTTTTAAAGAACGGGAATCGTTTCCGTTCACGTTTTTCCTATTTTTAAGCTCAATTCAACTCCGTTTTTGTTCTTGATTTCTTTAAACTTACTTTTTAGTCAATTAGAGTCTATTAAAAGAGAAAAATTCATTCTAGGTTTAATTTTGGAAATTTAGGGTTTCTAATCACCATTTAGGGTTCCCGTTTTGTGTTTTTAGTTAAAGTTTAATTTCCCGTTATTAAAGTTAAGTGTAATTGTCCTTTAATTTTCTTACTTTTAGGATTTTAGAAAACAAATCATCTCTGGACCAATTTAAATCATTGTCCAAACAACAAACGTGGTCTCAATTTCATAAATCTTCGAGGAATACGACCCGATAATCACTTACCGGAAAATATATGTATTATTATATATAATTGTGAGAATTTTCCTTTCTTCCTTTGTCTTTAAGGGTAGTTTGGTAATTTCATATCTATTATATTACTTTACGTGTATAAAACTTTACGAACCAAGTTTTTGGCGCCGCTGCCGGGGATCTGTGATTAAGATTCCTTCGTTTGAAGTTTGTTGATCGTGATTTGAAGAACTTTTCGTCTTCGAAATTTACGCTTTTAAGAAAATAAAAAAAAATCATAATTTTCTTCTCTTTTTAGTATAAGTAGAAGATTAAACACAGAAAAATACAAAAAATATTTGCTCTCCCGGATTTTTCGATTTTTCTCATTAATTTGTGAATATAAAAATTTACAAAGTTGGTAAAAAAACACCAACAAATAATACCTTCAATTGAGGTATTATCCATTAATAAGCTCCCGAACCAAAGATTAAAAAAAATACCGTTTGTGTCACTTACGAAAAAGGCGCATCTCTTTTGTAAAATTTATTTTACTTAAGAGAGTTACCCTAAGTTTGTTGATTATTCGGTAAACAAAAAATATTTCCTTTTCTCATTTCTTTTATCATTTCTTTTGTTTAGTGCATGCGCACTAGAAATTCCTATTTTCCAAATAATTCAAACGTCACCATTCCGAGACGTCAAAATAAAGGACGTGCTCCAAACATAGTCGAACCCGAGCTTCGTACTATCGTTGCACCAATGGCGGAACGTACAATGGAAGAGCTACTCCGAGCACCCACGGAAGGGTACGAAGAAGCTATTGTTTTACCGGAAATTAATGCGGATCATTTTGAGATTAAGACGAATTTGCTTTAATTGGTTCAAGCGAATCCATTTTACGGTCGTGAGAGTGAGAATCCTCATGCTCATATTAATAGTTTCAAAAGGATTACCTCGACTTTACGATTTAGGAATGTGCCTAATGATGTGATTAAGCTTATGATGTTTCCATATTCGCTCGAGGGGGCCGCTAAAACTTGGTACGAGAAAGAACCTCCGAATTCGATCTTGACTTGGGAGGATCTCGTGACCAAATTTGTGAATCAATTTTTCCCTCCTTCGAAAACCACTCACTTAAAAAATGAAATTTCTCGATTTACACAAAAATTTGAGGAGACTTTTAGTGAAGCGTGGGAACGATTTAAGGAGTTGCTTAGAGCTTGTCCCCATCACGGATTTACGGAGTTAACTCAAGTTGATACCTTTTATAACGGTTTAAACGAAAATGAACAAGACTCCTTAAATGCCGCAGCGGGTGGAAATCTTTTGAGTAAGATGACTAGAGAGGCTTTAAACATAATTGAGAATAAATCAAAAGTTCGTTATTCACGTAATAGATCAAATGTTTCTAGAATGAATGCTACTTCTAGTAAAACAGATGAAAGAAATGATAAGCTTGCGGATCAACTTTCGACCTTAGTCGAGATTGTTTCTATGAAAGTTGTCACTCCCGCTCCGGTTAAAGCGGTTGAGGAATCTTGCGTTACTTGTGGTGGTGCCCATTCTTGGTACAATTGCCCGGCTACCGATAACAATCAGGCTAGTGTTTGTGCGACTACGGGTACTTGCAATTACATCCACTTTACCATCTATTGAGCCCAAGGATTCTCTCATAATGGGGGACGAGCACCTTAGTAATTTTAGTGTTGAGGAAATTATCCCAATCCCAAGAGAATCTGAGGATACATCCAGGAGTGATAGTGAAAACGTTTTACCTTTGTGTGATGATTTATCTTCCATCAACGCTCCACGTGATGATTCTGTGACTTTCTCTAACCCTCTTTTCAAATTTGATGTCAATTTCAACTCTAGTAGCATAAACCCTCTTTTTGATGAAGTGTTAGAGGAAATTGAGTGCAAGGATTTTTATGATTCCAACCTTGATGAGTCGACTTTCCTAGTCACACCTCTTTCTGATTCTAATAAGGATGAGTGTCTCGCTCTAGGAGACGACATTGAGATTCTACTTCACCATGATCCGTCTATTCCTATGAAAAGCGTTGCTTCCATTCTCGAGGGATTCATCGATGAACCACCTTTCGAAGAGAATGACGATTTATTTGATTTGGAATGTAAAACGAATGATTGGAAAAGAATCTTATACGATGCTCAAATTGGCGACAATGATAAGATCGGTGCTTTTCTAGCTATCGAAGTTCCTACGTATATTGAGGAAGGTTATTATGACTCGGAAAGAGACGTAATCTATCTTGAGAGTTTGCTTAGTGATGATACCACCCATAATCTCTCTCCCGAAGTATTTTTCGATCATGAACCAAAACATGATACTTTTTCTCCCAAAAGTGATCCTCTCCACCATGAGTTTACCGGTGAACTTATCACGATTCCTCCAGGAATTGTTAGAGAGCACGAGGATTATATCAATCGAATGTCATTGCTATGTGGAAATTCATCTTCCCGGTCGTCGGAAAATTCTCATACAATCATCGAGTCTCTTCCCACATCTACTACTCTCGTTGAGGATAGTGACTCCAATAGGGAAGAGATCGATATATTTTCCGGACCAGATGATTCGATACCACCAGGTATTGAAAGTGATTTTGACTCGGAAGAGGATATTATTGACAACTTGCTTAACGATGATCCCATTCCCGAATATGAACGTTTAACCTTCGACATGGAACCCGATGTGCACGTGATAAACAATGTTAATGAAGATGAATGTTTTGACCCAGGGGGAGGTGAGATTAATGTTGAAGTTGACAATTCCTTCACATTTGTCACTCGGACTTTTCTTTCATATCTCACTTACCCTAAGGTTTCTCCCTTACTTTCCTCCACCGAGAATGAGGACACCATTTTTGATCCCGGCATCTCCACTTAGAGCTGGTGGCATCTCATCGGGATGGAACTTTCATGTGCTTAAATGTTTATCCAAACATTAATGAAAGCCCGATTGAGATTTTCTCTTCCATTTACACTTTCTCCAAGGACGAATGAATTCGGGGATCGAGTCAAGCTATGTGACTCGGTTACCAAAAACAAAGCGCTTCGTGGGAGGCACCCCATGCTTATCCTATTTATTTTCATTGTGAGTGAGGAGGCTTGTACTCTCCCGATTCTTGTTGTTTGTACTTGTGATTGTTTGCAGGATTGACCCAAAATTTTCTGAAGACTCTCGTGTTCGGTGTTTTGTCCCGGTCCACTCGAGCTTCCTAGCATTTGCTTGCCATTAGTTTGGGGAAATCCGATATCCTAAAGATTATTATCGACTAACATTTATCTTTTAGCATTGAGATTCTTGTTTGATACTTTCTTCATGCGTAGATTATGCATTCGACTTTTTGAGATCTAGTATGAGGTTTTTAAGTCTTAGGCTAGGAAACATTGAGGACAATGTTTAATTTTAGTATGGGGTGGTATATCTTCGATATGATCTTACCTACCTTTGCCCGTTGCTCTCACGTACCTCATTTTCCTGCCAAAATTTTAAAAAATATGAAAATTTTAAAAATTTTCAAAAATAAAATAAGTGTTTTGTCACAATTTTAACTTTCCTACTGGGTAGAATAAGAATAAACCTCTGGGTAAATAAGAGTAATTTGAACCCGATCGAGCGTGTTGAGCTCTAGCATGTTCCTTAACTTTTAGGCTAAGCGGTTCGTGAAAATTCGTAAAAAAACAAAAGAATGATAGAATAAGTATAAGTGGGATGCTAAACAAGGATAGTTGAAACTTAATAGCTCATGGTATGTAATTGTGACTTTTTATGATTCCCATAAGCTGTAATTTGTGGCTTTTTCTCTCATAAGCTCCTAACCAGACTAATAATACGTGCTATTTTTGGAAATTAAACTTAAATCAGTAATTTTTATGTAGTTAATAGCAAAAGTTTTAGTCTTAGTTCAAAATTATACTTGAATTTTTCAAAAAGAAGTCTTCTCTATATAAATAAAATAATAATAATAATAATAATAATAATAATAATAATAATAATAAACATAAATTGTGGGCTGATAAAAGTTTACTACCTCTTGCCGGCTCACAACCGATGTTGCAGCCTTCTAAAAGGTTGAAGGATATAATTACATAAATATTAAGTTTGAATTAATAAATAGATTTCTTTTTGTTAAATTCAAATATGCTTTTGAACTTTGACTGTTCTATTTTAAAGCTATGTATATACGGGAAACCTGAGAGTTTTTGAAACCTTAGGTCCGTGAGTCCCGATACTAGTCTCTGTGGGGTGTCAAAAGCCTGGTCACTTAGCCGCAATGTTGGGATGTGCGGAGACGAAAGTCGTTACATGGGATGATCTCGCCTTCAAACTCATTATTCTCGGGTGGAACGTATAGCATAGTATTTTTCAAAAACGTTGATCCATGGTTGAAATTCAAAATAGCACAATCACTTAAATTGTCGGGAGTGAAAACTTCACAAGTTGCAAATATGAGTAGTGTTAGCATCTTAAACTGATATTTAGCGGTGATTTCGTTTCAAGCTTGGTTTAGAGCAAGTGAAAAGTTGGGACGATGAATTTATCCTTTTTGGGGCATTCTCAGATCGAAATGCATCTTGTTCTATGATCCCTAATAGTTATGGAAATAACGAAAGTCGAAATATTCTAAGTTTACTTGTTCAAAAAAATGAAAAAGTTTTGAAAAATGGGGAAATGGGGTGTTTTATAACTTGTGATTTCTTAAACTCTCCAGCATGGTACAAAGGAAATCTACTTAAGGGGAAGTTTTGTTTCATTCGGGGAGATGATTACATCTCAACTTTAGGGGAAGCTTTGGCTTTATGATGAAGTTCATACACGACTTTGTTTGTTTTGTCATCATCAAATAGGGGAAGATTGATGGGAATTATTGATTTGATGAGACAAAATAAATAAAAGAATGAAATAAGAAAGACTTAAACGCAAAGCTAGAATTCTTTAAAAGATGCAAGATTTTGAAGATTCTAAAAGATCTCCTTAAGAGGATAAAAGATATAGAAGATAACGATAAAAGTTAGGAAGATATTATTTGTTTCCTAATTATATTTGTTCTTATCCTTTCTAAACCTAGATGATCTCTATTATATAAAGAGACATTAGGTCGTGTAGTTTATATATACACAGAAAAACGTGTGTGTGTGTGTGTCACAAGAAAAATGCAAAACGTCTAGTTTGGTAGTTTTAGCCTCAAGGATCTTTGATTCCTTGTTATTGTTTAGATAACACGTTCTACCATTGATCAAGGTAGAATTGGGGCTTAGAGTGAATGATAATGAAGAAAAACATTGTTGATGATAACATTGTTCTTATGTTTAATTCCGCTGTGCATATATGTTATTATCTTTGTTATCATGATCCTAGATAAGGTCTAAACAACCTCGAGCTATAAACGATCAAAGAACCTATCAGGTTATTAGGTTCTATCAACCTGAGAACTAACTATAGCCACATTGTAACACCCTCAAATTAGGTCGCAGCAGAATATGGGTCATGGGAGTGTTACTTCATAGATCAATAGCACAAGATATATATGAGAATGACCATTTAAAAGTCGTTTAAAACCGATACATTGGATTTAACAAATTATTTTTTACAAAAGCCCGAAGCTTCACTTGTTTGTTGTTCAAAATACAAAGATTCTAGTCCATAACAAATGTTTCTCCAAAATGTAATGCAACCAAATCTTTAATGCATATGACTTCCAAAATAACGGCCACCAATGTATCCCTTTTCTTGTACCTCATTGATCTCCTGAGAAAATATGCTTTAAAACGTCAACAATAATGTTGGTGAATTCATAGGTTTGTAAAATGTATAATGTAGGACCACAAGATTTCCCAAGTGTATGATAATGCAACATATGCAAACATCACAAAAACGTAATTACGTTTTCTTAAGCTCATGATACTAAAGCTCAACATGTATGAATTACAATATAAATTGCCAACATTTGCCCTTGATGATGTTCTAACCCGCAACATCCCAAATCCGACATGGTATACGTCTGTTGTCTGGCAAACTGGCACAGTGAGCGCTACTCACCCGAACGGGGATGTCAATCCTAAATAGATCTATTTATAACATTCGCGCTTACTCAGTAATTGGCATTTCATGATAATGGGCTCAGTGGGTTATCGCTACTTAGGAAAACACGTAATCATATTGTAAAATATCCACTTGTGTCCAGTTGTAAAACAAAGCATATTTCTCACCTCAAAACTTGTAAATCATTATAAATGTAAAACGTGAGGCTATGAACTCACCTCGAGTGAATGAATCAACAAAGTAAATCACAGAATGAAAATGCGTCACGTAAATTTTCGAATGCAACCTAATTAATTATAGATCGTATGAGTACTAAGTACTTTGAATAACCAATACCATATATAATTCTATATAGCTACATCACCATCTAATTGTATTTGTGAAATAATTGCATTTGATAAATAATAACCATGTATTTGTACTTGTATAATCGTATAATAATTCAACCGCCTTCGTAAAATAATATTTATAAAGTTTAAAATATGTATAAATATTATTTAAGTGATTCTAAAATATTTCGCAAATTTTTTTATTAAAACCGAACCAACACTATTCACGTCAAGAAATAGTGCACAAGTATAAAATAGTGCGGATTTTTCTTGTTTTAAGTCCGTTTTGTACGGCTTTTGTATTAAGAAGATTTATCAAAATACTAAATTTATAACTTTTTAGTCCTCTGATGAACAGTACTTTTATTGTTCATGTATATTTTATAAAACTATTTTTATAAAATTAATCGTCGTAACCTCGTAAAAGTCATATCTTATTCGTTTTAACTCCGATTTTAGTGATTCTTTCGAGCACGTCTTCGTAATTAAAATTTCTATCTAACTAAGATATTTTCCAAAAAGTAGTAATTTGTTTTTATAAATTTATTTTTATAAAAGTATTTATTATCGTAAACTTGCAAATGGCGTATCTTCTTCGTTATAACTCAAATTTTTGAGTTCTCTATATGCCTACGATCGTTGCAACTTGTAGTATTTTATAAAAATATAAAATAAATACTTTATTTTCGTGATTAAAATAGTAAGTTTTAATATTTTAGTTAAAATGTGTTTAAAACTTGTTTTATAAGTTTTTAGCTTAGTTGGTTTGCTACAATTCCTCTACCACATTTTATACTATAAGTCTCATATACTTTAGGTCCTTTAGTCCATCATTTGTCCAAGAATATCAAGTGCTCACATTTATTTATCCATAAACTTGAATAAATAAACTTTTAAACAATTATTTTATATATACCTTTATAAATTAAACCATACTTGTATAATGTATATTACTTTCATTCCAACATGTTTTTAACATCAATATAGCATATAAAAAAGTATATCAAACCATGATCAAAAGTAAAAATCCATTTTACATGTTAATATGTTTCCTAGATGGTGATTTACTATATAAACATTATATACACATAAAATCACAAATGTAAAGAGTGTAGGGTTTTTAGATGACCTTAAGATGAAGTGGGATGAAGAGTAACAAGTTCTAAACCCTATTTTAGAATCAAAACCCAAGCTTCCAAGACTAGAAAATCCTAATTTCCAATGAAACCCTAACCTTGAACTTTTCTTGATTAACCCTTTTAAGCACTAAACCAAGCTTCCAATACACCTTAGATATGTCTAATAATGAACCTTGAACACTTGGATTACTTGTAAAATTAAAAATATGAAATGTGTATGTGATTGTATTCTGAGCCGTGGCCTAGGAGCTCTTTAGGAGAGTTTTTATGTTAAGTTTGCTAGTAAAAAGAAGTAGTGATGAAGAGTTGGAATAGGGTGCCTTTTATATCAAGGTTTAACTAGCTAAGGTTACTTTAACTTAACCATGGTTAGGCTTGCATGACCATTATGTAAGAAACACATGGGGGAGTGGGCTCTTACAAGAGTTTGAAGATGTAAGATTAGTGGTTAGGAGTTTGCTTGTAGAAGTTTATAACACATGGTATATTACTTAGAAGTCAAAATAAATATCTTCCTTGTGTTTTTATCTATATATCCGGCCATATATGTATATGCATACAAAAATTGTAATTTTTGAGTATTGGGTACAATTGTGGGTATTTGGTTGAGTATAAATAGGTTTTGGTGGTTCCGTGAATGCCTAAATGTATTTTATCGCGAAACGTAAACACTTTACGTAACCAATAAAAATAAAATGTGAAAAGTTAATAATTATCCTCTAAATAATTATCTAACACTTGCTTGACATAAAATATTTAATTGTTTGATGCTCGTTTACGTTGAATGACATTTTTAGTTTACGCGATTTAACTTAACGATTAAAATTAAAAGCAAACGCGTACGAGACTAAAAATAAATAGTGAAATAAATGACGTTGTAAAATGACCTGAAAACACGGGGTGTTATATACATCATCACAATTAGTTCCAGAATACACATCCCAAAAAGGCATCATCCAGGTACTAAGATCACATAAAGTCTTATGCCAAACACCCCATACCAGACCTGAACTTTCATATGAATTTCCCATTCCTCTGCAACTTGCGCAGAATTCTTTACCTTAATATTCATTAATTGAACCCTCACACTTTCTTCAATCTCTTTGCTCAACCTATTGGCATCCTTCTTCTCACTGGTAAAGATTCTTACATTCCTTTCTTTTCAAATGAAGTATACACGGGTTGATAGCACAAATTTTCTTACAACACTTCTTATGTTATTTGAACAAGGCATCTCAGCAAGTTTTCCAATAATATTCCTCCATTCATTAATATCTGATATTTATTACTACTTAACATTCCTACTTAACATTTCTAATAATCTTTTTACTTACGGGATACTAACAAGTGAAACGGTGTATCGTTTCGTGCTAAAAGGTACATATTTTCTATCTTGTTAATTATTGTGTTCTACACGTGATCATTTATTCCGCTGCGTACTCGTGTTAATTAATTGTTAATTAGGTTTTAAAACCCAACAGAAATACATTATATACAATACTACGCTGCCATCGTTATTTTATGCTTGTACCAATGTACGATCGACAAGTTAAATTAATATTTATTATTGTCAGCTTCTTCCCTCGTTGAATTCTTATAACAATATTTACACGTTGTAGGTGAGTTTTGAAATTGATGTACTCTGAATTTGCATGCATTGCAATTTGACTTTACTTTTATCGCTGACAAAACTTAAAACACAAGTAAATTTGGCTTGTCTTCTTCCCAAGACATGTCTATGCAAATCATAAAGTACTAATCGACCATCTGAATTCTTGCCAGTATCTACAAGTACTGTTTGTCTATGTGCTATGTGGTGCCATAACTTCGGATTTTGAAAACGTTATATCATTCAATTATTAAACCTATATTCATTCCATTTTTTGTTTTATTCTTTTTTGAATAGCCAATTCACTTGAAACTTTCTAGTAAAAAAGCTAGAAGCTAGCGAAGTACATATTACTAGGACTGTGAACAAGCCTTAATTGAGTCATATAACCAATTCAATGTTGTATAGAATGGGTTTTACATAACTTTATGAGCTTCTATACTCAAATATGATTGGTTTCACATAAGAGTTCCAATAGTTTTCACCATTGTTTTACCCCTCATTTTCACATCAACCCACATCATACTCATTTCTCTAACTCACTTATCTTACCACAAACCATTTATTAATATCTCACTTAACGCACATAACACACACACACACACCTTTCATAAAAGGTTAGTTGCGCCACCATTGTCACCAATGTTCAGCACGCCTCACTAGTGATGATGGGAAGAGTGTTACCCTCTCCGTTACGATCGTAGGCGCCTCACGCATGAGGGTGAGGCTTTCGGCTTCACTACGCCTAGCCAAAGATGGGGACAACTCTTGAACCCTACACCATGAAATGAACATATATTTCAGAAAAACTAATAATATGTCCTATTGTAGTGTATAATTATTTTTAAGCTTTTCTCATTATTCTCCTCATTTTTAGATATATTCGGACACTGATCAATGGTTTTGGACTACCTAGACTAAATGGAGTAATGGACATGAACCACGTGCAGCATGACAACGGATATTTAGAATAGGACGTCTTAGATTGGAACTCTTTTTGAAGTGATTAAACTGAAGATTATGATCTTATACTATAATACTCCCTCCATCAAATGTCCAATAATGTTATAAATCATGTCTTATATTTATGAAGCTAAATTAACCTATGTTTAATATTACACACTAATTAAAAAACACTGTACCATATCGTGTAATAGTATAGATTCGGTAAATCCGAGTGTCGAACTCTTGAGGAACAATGTGTAAATCTATGTGATTAATCAACATCCGAGCTACCTATAAAACTGGTTTTTTAGTTAACCCGATCGAGCCACTAGGTCATGGTTCAACCGGTTTTTTTTGCCAAAACCGGCTTTCGGTCACCTGACCGGTTCACGGTTCAATCAGCCGGGTCAACCCGGATTTTAAAACACGGGTAATGATCAAAGTAGAAATGACAAAATCAGTAAATAATTAACGGATAACAAAAACAAAGGCTTGAAATTAAAGCAATGAGAGAAAAGCTTGTTTACGTAGTTTTTCATTCACTTATGCTCTTAACATGATTCGACTAGCGCAATCGTCGACAATAATTTAATTGGTGAATCTAAGGTAATCTAGACCTAGTTTTGATCACCAAGATCTAAACCTATGTCTATTAGCTTATTAATCCGATGCATCATGGACATTGACTCACCAAAATTTACGCATTAAGTATATCAACTAGCTAATGTGATTCGTTTATGTAACCCTAATTAGTACTAGAAATAATTTAACTTCGTGTAAACGGAAAATTCACACTATATTAGTCACTAACCTAATAGCGTTTATACTTTCAATTTAGCAAGTATATGTTCTATCTCTAGCTACAAATTGTAATAATCATACAACCATGATACCAGTAATGAGTGTTTGAGTTGTTTACCCAACATTCATTACTACGTAATAGACAAAGTAATATTGAACACATGAATGAATGGATCTTTCAACCGACACAATAAACTATCCAACTAAATAGGCATTAAGCGTATCAAATCATGTAATTACAAACGTTCAGTCAAAAGTAGGCATACACTAAGGATGTTTAGCCCATAATTAAGTTCATTAATCATAAAACAAAAGGTAGAAAACGATAAATTAAACGACTTCATAATAAAAACGATAATCAAACTGAATTAAACAAGTGCTTATGATGATGATACGAACCGGATCGATTATAGAATAAAGATAAGAAAATAAACATGATAAATGGCTTATGTTAATGGGATAAATCGACCCCCATATGATTTATATTAATGAGATAAACCGACCCTCCAATTGATTAACAAATCAATACTTCATATTCATTCAACATAATAAGATTACAACCCAAATCATCTATATATAATAATCTTATTCTTGTAGTACAAGTCGGATGACAATCTTTACCTAAATAAAACATATCTAGTAAATAAATAAAACTATTTTAATACCTATTTAATATCAATTCCATAATTAATTATTCCAAATCGTTTCACATGATTAATCCTTCCTCCTATGACGTTTGCATTTTCAAAGCTAATTTTGAACCTCTGGAAGTCGAATGGTGAAGTAAGGGTTAAGAATGGTCGTATTATGGTTTGTTTAAATAGAAATTTTCAGGCCCGACATATAATACGGCGTATCCATATATTCGGCTACGCCGTATTGCTCAACACGGCGTATGTATTAACTTGACATGGATACACTGTATCCGCCTTCTTCCCTCTGATTGAAGATCTCTTGTTTCTCTTTTGATGGCCTTTTGAATCAACTAAAGTAGAGTTCGGACAAAGAAGTGGCTGCCAAAATGCTATAGCAAATTGTATAAACATCACGTAAACTTGATTTCATTTTCCGGCTTAGTTTTTTCACTTGATTCTTTTACGAGCTTTTCGTAGTCAACTTATGATCACAGGTTTATCCTTCCTTGACTATATCACCTTATACGTCCTTTGATTGACATGAATTCTTCGTGTCATTTTTTCCTCGATTCAACATTCAACATAGGTTACATCATTTTGTATCATTTCTTCATGTTTTCGTATCTTTTGCTCATTCTTCAGTACTATATGCAAAGAACCAAATAAGTATTAACTCTAAATGCAATATAAACTAGCAATTATAAAGGATTTTGATACATAAAACGTGTATATATTTGATGCTATCCTCCGTTACAAAATAGACAGTTTAAAAAAATGTTAGATGACCATTATATTTTGCACCAATAAAAATTAAAATCTACCCATTCAATAGACAAATTAATTAGTTGAAATTGAAATTATACATTTATTTTGCACGGAATAAGTATTGAAATAACATATATAAGATATTAAGATGTATAATAAAGACAGAAAAAATAAATAATAGAAGGGAACATAGAACAAAATTCGAATTAACCAAACACAGAAGCTTTCGGCAATCCCACTGCATATGCAAATTTAGTGAAATTGACATTTCAATTCCTGTCACTAAATGCTAGCTTCTATGGCAATTCAGATCTTTCATCTTTCTTTATTTAGTACTACTACACTACTGCAGGCATGCAAATGTCAAGTGACATAACAGAAACCCACAAGTCACAACACAACACACTCTATTTACCATCAAGGTACAATCTTTATTACATCATTTACATGTCATTACAACAACGACCTTACAGTACTACAACTTGGATTTAATCAAACAAATAATTAATACGTAATACTACATACCTATTTATTTAAATCATTAAATATTCTTGGAAACCTAACCCTAATGTCAAAGGTTCTAGTCTTGTCCACTTCATTTAGGTTGACAACTAAGGTTTACATGGGATATGATAGATGACATATGGTCTTTGAGACTAGTGGTTGTTGTAGTTGGAAAGAGTTGTAGGGTTTTTGGTGGTACTCTTGTGCAATGAGACATTGTATTCTCCATCATCATCACTGTCATGAGTGGGCAATCACACATGACCTTCTTGGAGGTTTGATCTACATTCCATTCATTGACTATATTTATGGAGCTTGATTTATCGTCAACAAAACTAGCACCACCCTGTATGTATGTACGTTATAAAGAATTATGATTTATAATTTTAAACTTATGTAGAGATATAGATACAAGTTTATAAAAGTTTTATAAACTATGATTTAGTATCAAGATATGTGCATATACATATAACTTTTTTTACGAAACAAGTTAAGTTCTTAATTAGATATTGAAGTAGCTTTGCAAACGAGTTTTAAAGTAAAATATATTTTTTCTAGCTAAAAACTGAATACCTAACTTGCTCACAAAATTTAACCAATGATATAATTTAACCATTAAGGTCTAAACTAGATCAATTAACAAGTATCGACAGTATTATCTCAGGGTAAGTTATTATGATTATCTACCAATACATTGTAAATTGAAAAATGCTATAACATCTAAACATCATTTGGAAGAGTCACGTGGTAAGTAAAATTTTTACAAGTAGATGTTGTATGTTTTCTGGATTTTGTCAGCATATTAGATTTGCATAATTTTACTCTTTGAAATAGTATATGTTGCATACGTACCCAATTGACTATGAATGAAGGTTTTTGTTTAACATATGAGCAAACTTAATCAAATACATTTGACATCCTAATTAGGTTTAGGAGGATCTAGCTCTATATATTTTGTAAACGTTTAACTAAAAATTGAGTTAGAAATCGTGTTTGTTAAACAACATTAGACCATGAGATTCTAAATTAAAATGTCTAAGTTATTTCTTAAGATCGAGGTTTTAACAATTAAACTAAACTCTTAATTGTTTTGGCCACCTTATACATTTTTTTAAAAACAACAAGTTATATATATAAGAACTAGCAAAAAACTACTAATTACAACGATCCCAATGACAAGTTACACACGACTCTGAAAACTACTACAAAAAGACTTTAGAAAGTTACCTGAAAGGGATAGGAATGATGATTATAAGGTAAAGGGTAAGAAGGATAAAGACGTTCTTGGTATTGATACATTGCCATTAGTTTCTTTCGAATTTTTTGTCGGTCTCGAGCTTTATGATTTTGAAACCAATAAAACACATTTTTGCCTTGAATTTTGCCGTAAATAGAGAGTCTCGCTGTTATTTGCTGTATTTGAGTTGCCGTTGGTGTTTTAAGACCTCCCCTATACATTCCTTCTAACAGCATCACCTGCTCGGGTGTCGGGCACCACCTGCTCCCACCACCACTCGATGACCGCGACACAACCGTCTCCATCACTGATATCTTTCTTGGTTTATATATTTGGTTTGGTAGGAATTGTGGAGTGAGGGAGTACGTATTTATAGAGGGAATGGGTGATTCATATAATTATGTCATCGTCACCCTCATGTGCATGTACTTTTTTGAATAAAAAATAAAATCATACATATAAAAGTAGATTATGGATGAGAATGATAAGCAACCGTGCAAACATCTTCTAATAAACATAATTATTGTCGTCATTGTTATGAAATAAAATGTGGTAAAAGAATGATTCACTACAACAATAGCCCTTTTCCCTGGCGACACGTCGGGGTTTTCCCCAGCGACATGTCGCTGGGGAATACTCGTTGGGGAAGCTTCGTAAGGGATTCTTTCCCCAGCGATAATCCCCAGCGACGAGGTGGGTCCCATTAATATCAAGTTTCCCCAGCGACGTGTCGCTGGGGAAACCTTTTAAAAAAAATTAATATCAGGTTTCCCCAGCGACATGTCGCTGGGGAAAACTTCTAAAAAAAATTAATATTATGTTTCCCCAGCGACAGATCTACAATATCAATAATTGTTTTCCCCGGCGACAATCCCCAGCGACATGTCGCTGGGGAAACATTTATTTTTGTCGTTTAGCGTATTTGGCGGGGTAACGAAAATTTTGGTGGGTTATTATCCCCGGCGACATGTCGCCGGGGAAAACTTAAAATTAAATAATAAATAACTTTTTTTAGTATATTTTATTAACTTTTTTATAAAATATATAATAATTTTTTTATAAAACATATAACTTTTTATAAAAAATATAAATTGGTTCGTTTTGGCCGGGTCGGTCCGGTTCCTCGTTTCGTATATAATTATTATCTAAAATGATTTTTTATAAAATATATAACTTTTTATAAAAAAATAAAAATTGGTTCGTTTCGGCCGGGTCGGTCCGGTTTCTCGGTTCGTATATTAATTATAATTCGAAATGATTTTTTATAATTACTTATCCCCGGCGACATGTCGCCGGGGAATCATCAAAAATAAAAAAAATAACTTTTTTTTTGTTATTTATATAATTTTTTTATAAAATATATAATAATATTTTTATAAAATATATAACTTTTTATAAAAAATATAAATTGGTTCGTTTCGGCCGGGTCGGTCCGGTTCCTCGTTTCGTATATAATTATTATCTAAAATGATTTTTTATAAAATATATAACTTTTTATAAAAAATATAAATTGGTTCGTTTCGGCCGGGTCGGTCCGGTTCCTCGTTTCGTATATAATTATTATCTAAAATGATTTTTTATAAAATATATAACTTTTTATAAAAAATATAAATTGGTTCGTTTCGGCCGGGTCGGTCCGGTTCCTCGTTTCGTATATAATTATTATCTAAAATGATTTTTTATAAAATATATAACTTTTTATAAAAAATATAAATTGGTTCGTTTCGGCCGGGTCGGTCCGGTTCCTCGTTTCGTATATAATTATTATCTAAAATGATTTTTTATAAAATATATAACTTTTTATAAAAAATATAAATTGGTTCGTTTCGGCCGGGTCGGTCCGGTTCCTCGTAAAATGATTTATAAAATATAAAACTATTTTATAAAAAATAATAAATTTTCGTTTCGCCGGGTCGTCCTGTTCTCGTTTCGTATATAATTATTATCTAAAAATGATTTTTATATAAAATAATATAACTTTTTATAAAAAATTTAATGGTTTCTTTCGGCCTTGGACGTTTCCGGTTTCTCGGTTTCGTATATAATATTATCTAAAATGATTTTTGTAAAAATAAATATAACTTTTTATAAAAAATATAAATTGGTTCGTTTCGGCCGGGTCGGTCCGGTTCCTCGTTTCGTATATAATTATTATCTAAAATGATCTTTTAGAAAATATATAACATTTTATAAAAAATATAAATTGGTTCGTTTCGGCCGGGTCGGTCCGGTTCCTCGGTTCGTATATTAATTATAATTTGAAATGATTTTTTATAATTACTTATCCCCCGGACATGTCGCCGGAATCATTCAAAAAAAAATATATAAATTGGTTCGTTTCGGCCGGGTCGGTCCGGTTCCTCGTTTCGTATATAATTATTATCTAAAATGATTTTTTATAAAATATATAACTTTTTATAAAAAATATAAATTGGTTCGTTTCGGCCGGGTCGGTCCGGTTCCTCGTTTCGTATATAATTATTATCTAAAATGATTTTTTATAAAATATATAACTTTTTATAAAAAATATAAATTGGTTCGTTTCGGCCGGGTCGGTCCGGTTCCTCGGTTCGTATATTAATTATAATTCGAAATGATTTTTTATAATTACTTATCCCCGGCGACATGTCGCCGGGGAATCATCAAAAATAAAAAAAATAACTTGTTTTTTTTGTTATTTATATAATTTTTTTATAAAATATATAATAATATTTTTATAAAATATATACCTTTTTATAAAAAATATAAATTGGTTCGTTTCGGCCGGGTCGGTCCGGTTCCTCGTTTCGTATATAATTATTATCTAAAATGATTTTTTATAAAATATATAACTTTTTATAAAAAATATAAATTGGTTCGTTTCGGCCGGGTCGGTCCGGTTCCTCGTTTCGTATATAATTATTATCTAAAATGATTTTTTATAAAATATATAACTTTTTATAAAAAATATAAATTGGTTCGTTTCGGCCGGGTCGGTCCGGTTCCTCGGTTCGTATATTAATTATAATTCGAAATGATTTTTTATAATTACTTATCCCCGGCGACATGTCGCCGGGGAATCATCAAAAATAAAAAAAAATAACTTGTTTTTTTTGTTATTTATATAATTTTTTTATAAAATATATAACTTTTTATAAAAAATATAAATTGGTTCGTTTCGGCCGGGTCGGTCCGGTTCCTCGTTTCGTATATAATTATTATCTAAAATGATTTTTTATAAAATATATAACTTTTTATAAAAAATATAAATTGGTTCGTTTCGGCCGGGTCGGTCCGGTTCCTCGGTTCGTATATTAATTATAATTCGAAATAATTTTTTATAATTACTTATCCCCGGCGACATGTCGCCGGGGAATCATAAAAAATAAAAAAAAATAACTTTTTTTTGTTATTTATATAATTTTTTTATAAAATATATAATAATATTTTTATAAAATATATACCTTTTTATAAAAAATATAAATTGGTTCGTTTCGGCCGGGTCGGTCCGGTTCCTCGGTTCGTATATTAATTATAATTCGAAATGATTTTTTATAATTACTTATCCCCGGCGACATGTCGCCGGGGAATCATCAAAAATAAAAAAAATAACTTGTTTTTTTTGTTATTTATATAATTTTTTTTATAAAATATATAATAATATTTTTATAAAATATATAACTTTTTATAAAAAATATAAATTGGTTCGTTTCGGCCGGGTCGGTCCGGTTCCTCGTTTCGTATATAATTATTATCTAAAATGATTTTTTTATAAAATATATAACTTTTTATAAAAAATATAAATTGGTTCGTTTCGGCCGGGTCGGTCCGGTTCCTCGGTTCGTATATTAATTATAATTCGAAATGATTTTTTATAATTACTTATCCCCGGCGACATGTCGCCGGGGAATCATCAAAAATAAAAAAAATAACTTGTTTTTTTTGTTATTTATATAATTTTTTTATAAAATATATAATAATATTTTTATAAAATATATAACTTTTTATAAAAAATATAAATTGGTTCGTTTCGGCCGGGTCGGTCCGGTTCAACGGACAAGTCGATATGTTAGGGTTATACATTCGACGTTCAACGGACAAGTCGATATGTTAGGGTTATACATTAGACGTTCAACGGAAGAGTCGATATGGTATGGTTATACATTAGACGTTCAACGGATGAATCGAGATGTTAGGGTTATACGTTAGACGTTCAACGGACGAGTCGATATGGTATGGTTGTACATTAGACGTTCAACGGACGAGTCGATATGGTATGGTTATACATTAGACGTTCAACGGACGAGTCGATATGTTATGGTTATACATTTCGGCCGGGTCGGTCCGGTTCCTCGTTTCGTATATAATTATTATCTAAAATGATTTTTTATAAAATATATAACTTTTTATGTTATGGTTGTACATTAGACGTTCAACGGACGAGTCGATATGGTATGGTTATACATTAGACGTTCAACGGATGAATCGAGATGTTAGGGTTATACGTTAGACGTTCAACGGACGAGTCGATATGGTATGGTTGTACATTAGACGTTCAACGGACGAGTCGATATGGTATGGTTATACATTAGACGTTCAACGGACGAGTCGATATGTTATGGTTATAAATTAGACGTTCAACGGACGAGTCGATATGTTATGGTTATACATTAGACGTTCAACGGACGAGTCGATATGTTATGGTTGTACATTAGACGTTCAACGGACGAGTCGATATGTTATGGTTATACGTTAGACATTAAACGGATGAGTCGATATGGTATGGTTATACATTAGAGGTTCAACGTATGAGTCGATGTGGTATGGTTATACATTAGAGGTTCAACGTATGAGTCGATATGGTATGGTTATATATTAGACGTTCAACGGACGAGTCGATATGGTATGGTTATATATTAGACGTTCAAAACACAGGCGGAATGGTATGGTTAAACATTTAAACGTCAAATAAACGATAATCGATATGGTATGGTTATACATTAGACGTTCAACGGACGAGTCGATATGGTATGGTTGTACATTAGACATTCAACGGACGAGTCGATATGTTATGGTTGTACATTAGAGGTTCAACGTATGAGTCGATATGGTATGGTTATACATTAGACGTTCAACGTATGAGTCGATATGTTTTGGTTTTACATTAGACGTTCAACGGACGAGTCGATATGTTATGGTTATACATTAGACGTTCAACGGACGAGTCGATATGTTATGATTATACATTAGACGTTCAACGGACGAGTCGATATGGTATGGTTATACATTAGACGTTCAACGGACGAGTCCATATGGTATGGTTATACATTAGCTTTTCAATCGGACGAGTCGAGATGTTAGGGTCATACATTAGAGTTTCAACTTTGAGTCGGTATGGTATAAGGTTATTACATTAGACGTTCAAACGGACGAGTCATATGATTAATGGTATACAATAGGAAGTTCAACGGACCGAGTCGATATGTTATGGTTGTACCTTAGAACGTTCAACGGACGAGTCGATATGTTATGTTTGTACATGTAAGTTCAACGTATGAAGTCGATATGGTCTTGGTATATACATTAGACGGTCAAAACAGCGACGAGTTCAGACATATGTATGAATATACAATAGACGTTCAACGGACGAGTCGATATGTTGAGAACCATGAGTTGTACATTAGACGTTCAACGAAAGGACGCGTCGATATGTAAGGTTATACATTAGATGTTCAATCGACTAGGTCGAGATGTTAGGGGTCCAATTCAATTAGAGTTTTCAACGTATGAGTCGGTATGGTATGGTTTTTATACATTAAGACTTCAACGGACCAGTCGATTGTTATTGGTTTATACATTAGACGTTCAAACGGACAGATGTCGATAATGTTATGGTTGTACATATTACGTTCAACGGACGAGTCGATATGTTATGTTGTACATTAGAGGTTCAAACGTAAGAGTCGTAGTGGTATGGTTATACATTAGACGTTCAACGTATGAGTCGATATGGTATGGTTATACATTAGACGTTCAACGGACGAGTCGATATGTTATGGTTATACATTAGACGTTCAACGGACGAGTCGATATGTTATGGTTGTACATTAGACGTATCAAACGACGAGTCGAAATGTTATAGATTATACAAAGACGTTCAAACGTGACGAGTCGATATGTTATGGTTATACATTAGACGTTCAACGGACGAGTCGATATGGTATGGTTATACATTAGACGTTCAACGGACGAGTCGAGATGTTAGGGTTATACATTAGACGTTCAACGTATGAGTCGATATGGTATGGTTATACATTAGACGTTCAACGGACGAGTCGATATGTTATGGTTATACATTAGACGTTCAACGGACGAGTCGATATTATATAGGTAGTACATTAACGATCAAATACGGACGAGTCGATATGATATAGTTGTACCAAGTTAGACCGTTCAACGACGAGTCAATATGTTATGTTATACATTAGACGTTTCAACGGATGAGTCGATATGTTAGGTTGTACATCAACGTTCAAACGGACGAAGTAGATATGGGATGGTTATACCATATACGTTCAAAAGCGGACGAGGTCGGAGATGTTAGGGTTATACATTAGACGTTCAATGGACGAAGTCCGGAAATGGTATGGTTAAACATTAGAGTCAACGGACTAGTCGATATCTAGGTTATACATGAGACGTTCAGAAGACGTAACTAGTCGATATGTTATGATTATAACATTAGGTACGTTCAACGGACGAGTCGAGATGTTATGTGTACATTAGGACGGTCAAACGACGAGTCATATGGTATGGTTATACATTAACGTTCAAAAGACGGACGAGTCGAGATGTAGGGTATACATTAAGGTTCAACGTATGAGTCGATATGGTATGGTTATACATTAGACGTTCAACGGACGAGTCGATATGTTAATGGTTATACATTAAAGTTCAACGGACGAGTCGAATGTTATTAATTTATACAGTTAGACGTTCAAGAAACAAAACGGACGAGTCGATATGTTATGGTTGTACATTAGACGTTCAATGGACGAGTCGATATGGTATGGTTATACATTAGACGTTCAACGGACGAGTCGATATGTTATGGTTATACATTAGACGTTCAACGGACGAGTCGATATGGTATGGTTATACATTAGACGTTCAACGGACGAGTCGATATGGTATGGTTATACATTAGACGTTCAACGGACGAGTCGAGATGTTAGGGTTATACATTAGAGGTTCAACGTATGAGTCGGTATGGTATGGTTATACATTAGACGTTCAACGGACGAGTCGATATGTTATGGTTATACATTAGACGTTCAACGGACGAGTCGATATGTTATGATTATACATTAGACGTTCAACGGACGAGTCGATATGTTATGGTTGTACATTAGACGTTCAACGGACTAGTCGATATGGTATGGTTATACTTTTGGAGTAGTTTGTCATGTGCAATGTAATTCGTATGATTTCGAGTAGTTTGTCATTTGCAATGTTATTCGTATGTTTTATTTATTGTATGTGAAGACTTTGTTTAAACTTTTATGATATGAATGTGTTGATGTATAACGATATGAATGTGTTTATGTATAACGATATCACCTTAAAAACATGTATATTTTTTTGTTAAAATATACGGAATATCGGACCGAAACAAATCAAAAAAACGTAGTTTAATTATAAGTCAACAAAGTCAAACGCTTTCCCCGGCGAAATTATTTTATATCAAATAATTTTAAATAATCTATTTTTTAATTATTAATTATTAAAAACTCTAGTTTTTTAATAAATATAGTTTTGATATATTAATAAAACTTTTAGTAAAAAATATAGTTGTGAGTTGTTTGTGATATATTAATAAAACTCTAAAAATATTTAATAAAACTTTCCCCGGCGACATGTCGCCGGGGAAACCTCTTTTTTATTTTTGATATATATGTGATATATTAATAAAACTTTATAATTTTTAATAATACTTTCCCCGGCGACATGTCGCCGGGGAAACATCTTTATTTAATGTTTGTCCAAGTCACAACAAACGTAATTAACACTAATTATCTTTTTTAAAATAAACAAATGAATACCCAGCGACATGTCGCCGGGGAAAAGTAAGCGGAAAAATTTCCTGCCACGTTTTACGTAGAAATATTTGGTCAAATTTTAACGACATTATCCCCGGCGACATGTCGCCAGGGAAAAGTTCAGAATACTTTGACTAAATTTTTTACGAGAATTGGTGCCACGTAGGATCTATTTTTGTCGTTTAGTGCACATTCCCCAGCGACATATGTCGCCGGGGAAAAGTCCGTCACCTGTTCTTATATTTCTTGTTGTGTGTCACATTCTTAGAAAACTATGATATCGGATCAACACAGGTCTACTTATAAACTCTCTCTTCATTCTATGCTTACAAAATAAAAAGCCACTCTTGCCTTATAATACGATGGCTTAAAGTCTGCAAACATTGTTACTGGGTCATTGGCCATTCCCACGAGATAAGCTTATGCAAAGATATGCATACATCTTAACCCATCGTCTAAAACCAAAGTAAATATAATCCTGTAAACACCCAACTTCTGGATATTTTGCTTTCAAACCAAGATAGAAAATAACTTCCTCTATACTGATAGTTACATTGGCAACAAAAAAATGATGTCAAAAGGCAACATTTTTGGACTAAGCTAAGAGGCTTTTAAGGTCATCTATTTGGTTATACATTCAAATATAAGAATTGGGGCATGAGATGAAATATTATTGAAGTCTATAATTAATGAGTTTTTTATTCATATTGCAGCTTGTGGTATTTTATGACCATTTGTATGATTTTAGGCTCTGTGATGTGATAACGGAACTAATAGATGCTCGCCAACGAGCTGGGATCCACTGCATAGTCTTTTTAGGTATGGAACTATAAATTGTTCAAACGTTTTGAGTATGCAAATTGCTTTCAGTTGTTCAAATGGTAATGTGTAACTGATTTGAACATCTCAGACTTAGTTGCTAAGTTTGTTTTCTTAACATGCAACACTTTGCAAACCTTGCTGAAAACAAGACCTTGGTGCTGCCTGTACCTGCATTTAATCTGATCAATGGAGGTTCACATGCAGGTTACAAGCTTGCAATGCATGAGTTTATGATTCTTTCTGTTGATGCTTCTTCTTTCAAGGAAGCCATGAAGATGGGTGTTAAAGTGTATCACAACTTAAGGTCTGTGATTGACAAGAAATACAGCCAGGATGCAATGAATGCTGGTGATGAAGGTGGTTTGCTCCTAACATTCAGGTTAGTCTTTTTATACAGATATTTATGTTGTTGACTCTGATTTATTAAGTGTGTTTCACTTCTAACTATAATAGATAATACTTGGTGGATTATTTATTATTGACTTGTGTGTCGTGTTTCATACAGTAAAACAAAGGTCTTGAGCTTTTGAAAACTATGATAGCAAAGGCTGGATATAGTGGAAAGGTAATTTCTTTCAACTCTACATCTGTAAGAACTTATATGTTGCTCACAAATATATATTCCCTGCTCATTGCATTAGACTTCTTTTTAATTGTCACTCGGGTACATTAGGAACAGGTATTGTCTTCTCCCATCAAAATCCTCAAAGTTACATTCATATTAGCACGATTGTTTGGCTATCTATCAAATATCAGAAAGACCCTCTTATCATACAGTTAATACAAAGCCCACTTATGAAATTTACTCATGGTTGTCTATGTAACTTTTTTTTTCTTATTCTTTGCGTTTCAATTGCTCATTAGTCCTAACAAAAACTTCTGTTTGTGTATGATACAGAATTACAGAGATAGAGAATTCAAGCGGAGGCAAATGATGAGGTGAGCTTATGACTTCTACTTGCCCTCAAGTAGAACCGTTTAGAAATAACTTATAAAAAGATTTCCCTAATCTAACTTAGAGAAATAAATTTATAATTTATTTATGCTAGAAACATCAAAGCTGAACACCTCAAGAAAATAGGGATCAAAAATCAGTCAACTCTCAATCTAGTCTAAGTGTTTATTTTTAGGGGTGATGACTCAGTTGCACAATCGTAGCATGTATTCTATCATAGGCTTGGAAAGTACACAAGAATCCACCAGCTAGAATTAAGGTCTAAACAGTGTTGAAGGCAACAAGGGTGAGACACATGTTTAAACAGGGTAAATCATCCTGCAATCTTTTTATCAAATGCGTTACACCAACGAGGGCGACAAAATCACATATACAAATAGACATACATGATTGCATTCAAATCCCTCATTCAAGCAAAACCAAAGGTTAGGATGCAGAATGATATAGGGTAGGATAAGACATGGGATGCACATTCATTGGTGTTAAATAAAATACATAAAACAAATAAACTTAAATAAAACACATTCATAACCAACTACCGTCCATCCATAAGCCCAAATATTTAACTCTAAAAATGTGATCCATATTAATGGGCTACTAGACCCATTTTTCACAATCATATAGGTAGCTTATAGTTGCACCACCTTTATATCTTTTTTAGCACATAGATGGCTTATAATTGTACCAACTTTACATCATTTTTATAATTTGGTAGTTTTATAACGTAACCAACATGAACTCACATATATATACATATGCTACAGGGGTTTATATCTTTAATTATTTCCCCTGCAACATGTGATACATAACACACATCCCCCCACTTGAGATGAATAATATCGAAAGTGACGAACATGGGGGGTCTTTATAGATCTTTAATGACAGGTCTTCCACGATCGCGTAAAATTTTCGAACCCATTTCCTTGAACCAATGGACTTAAGTAGCCATGTACTTCAAAAAAAAGAAAATTTTAAACTACAAGGTTGGCTAAGGCGAAAGGGTGTAATGATACATAAAGGGTTTTAAACACGGATTGGCTGAACAAGGTGATCTAGGGGTATCTAGCACTAAAATTGAGTGCAAACAAGGGGTTTTACACGGGGAGGTAGACAAGTCAGTATGACAAGTCAATAAAGACACACATATAGGATGTTTGAGTAAATTCCTAAGATGTTGCCTTTTCAAACCATCTATTCTAACTAATCAATTATGTCTCGAAATGATGTGCATGCCAAGGTTTAAAGTTTACAATACTACCGGCACACTTATGTATTTGGTGAATTTATGTATAATAGATGAAAATAGAATAATAGGCTTAATGTGACACCCCCAAACGAGGCCTCGACGGAATACGTGTCCGGCGCCGTGACGTCATAATAATCATCACACAAAGTACAAAGAACGACCACTAATGGACGTTTTGAAAATCATAACTCGTTGTATTTATTAAAAAAAATGAATAAGTCTTACAAGATTTGAAATGAAATTTAAAACGTTACGAAAGCATAATTTAAGTTTTTAAAAGACAACGATTATGAATGATAATGAAGTCTTGAAAGATGTTATCATATTGCACGTAGACTCCACATAGCACATCAGGGAAGTCCAAAGCTAAGTACCTGAAAAATATGCTTAAAACGTCAACATAAAGTTGGTGAATTCATAGGTTTAGTTCAAACGTTGTTATAGTAGATCACAAGATTTCAAAACGTATGCGACAGTTATAACATATACATCTTCACATAAAGAGGTATTTACGTTGCACTAACCTCATGACACCGAAGCTAATTCTAAACGTAGCATATAACATGCCAAATAATTGCTTGCCCTTATCGGTGTACGACCAAAGACCACCTAACTAGATTCGACATGACATATATCTGTTAGTCCTTGGACAACTCGAACTAGTGAGCGCTACTCACCCGGATAGGGATAATTAGTCCCAATAGATCTATTTATTCACTTGCGCTCCCTCAACCGGTCCTCTAGTCAAGAAATTAACAGTTCATGATAGTTCGGGCAAATAGTGGTCTAAACGCTACTTAGGCAACATGTAAACAGGGAAATCTCACGTATAGTACTTGTGTCTAGTTTTAAAAACAAGCAATGTTTCTCACCCCTAGTTATAAAACATTTATTCAAAACGAGTAAAAGAGTGGGGCTATGAACCCACCTTATGCGAGTTGTGGATCAAAGGAAATCAATTAAATGAAGACGAATCTCACGGTCATAGCGACAACCTAACATATAGTCGTCGTTTAAGAATTATGTACAACGAATAACGCTTAACGCAAGAGCTGATCATCCGGCATGAGTAGATACGGCGTACCCTTTTCAAACGTACTTTCGAAAGTTATAAGTTTTGACAAGTCTCGACGTTTTTAAATATCTTCGAAAACATTTCGTCTTTTAGTGTATTTTGTCTTTTAGTGTATTTTGTCTTTTAGTATATTTCGTCTTTTAGTGTATTTCGTCTTTTAGTGGCCTGATATACCAAAGTTGACTCGATAACCGTAAATGTTGACCTAGACTCGACACTTTACGTTATTCTTTATTTTATCATAAGTTTAAAAGTTTCTAATTTGTTGAAAAGTTTTCCGTTTTAGAGGATCCGAAATCACTTCGTAGACATTTTTAAAAGTTCCTGACTTAATAACTAGTGTTACTGAAGTGTGTTTTCGCCAACATTTGAAAAGCTCAAAATATCCCAAGAAGTGTCCAAAACCCATTTCACTATTTCAATCTGCACCCTAGTTAGTTATTTTGCCGAAAATGAATTCAAGTTTTTTATTCGCCATAACTTGTTCATATTTAAGTCCTGATTTTAATGTACGAGATATGAAAAACTAATCATTGCGAAATAAGCTATCCAAAAACTACTCTAATGTGCTGATGAAAATATTTTAAATTTGGTTATCGAATCCATTAAAACAACTTCAATCAACAAGTGAATCTTTCGTAAACGCTTCCAAAATACGACCTCCAAACTTCACAATATTGCCTAATCTAACCTAAACTAATTCACTACTAAACCAACCAACAAAACCACACTTAATCTATTCCTAATCCCATCTCCATATTTGTTGCAACACTCAAGAACACTCAATCTCGCTAAGACTACAATATGAGTGCATAAAAATACCAACATCTTTATTAATTATAAAAATAACTACTTTATTGGAAACATCACAGGGGAGGTGAATACGTTTCCCCATTAGAATCTTAAAATGATTCATACAAATTACCGATCCCAAGCGTTATACAGATAGATTGATTGGACGTACGAGTTAATACACAAATAATACAGTCGAATTACAACAATACAAACCAACACACGCAAAACAATATTCACATTATTCAAACATAATATGAAACTAATAATCAACCAACACACAATTTGTAAGTATAAATATAAAGCATAAATTGCGAGTATAAATGATAAAGAGATAAGTGAACAGGAATGCAACCGACACGATGAATTATAGTGGATCTGCACCTCTTCGCCCTAACTCCACTCCCTAGTACCCGACTCGAGAGTTCTTTCACTATGTCAACAAGCTCTCTAAAGTCAGAGAAACCGTACCAACGTTGCATTACACCGATTTACGACAACAAAGCTAAATGTCGATTTTAATCTTAGCTAGAACCAATTCTATCCAACACGACTTCACTACTTTGTCACTATTCACAACTCACGACTTCTTCACAACTGTCCACAACCTACAACTTCTTCCCAACTTCACAACTTCACTTCACCACACTACTTATATCACCAACTATCTAACACCACCTTTGGTAAGATCCCCACTACCAAACTACAATACACACCGATGATCCACCATGATCAACAATTACACAAGTTGGAAATGACATCTACTCGATCTGAACTGAGGAAAACAGGGGGGTTGAATAGTTTACCGCTTTTTGATTTAATATTTATGTTTGTTTATAAAAACTTAGATTCGACTTTTTGTGAATTCAAAACTTGCACAATATGAACAATGTAAATAAGTAGAAGCAAATAAAAGATAAGAGTTGGAAAGATCAAACCACAACACAAGGATTTATAGTGGTTCGGTTACGAAGCTCCTCTTCGGCCTACTCCACTCCCCGAGCACCTAACTCGAGAGTTTTCTTCACTATGTCAACAAGCTCCTTTATGGCGGAGAAAACCGTACACAACGTTGCTTATATCTATTTCCGACACTAAGCTAGATGTCGAGTTCTAATCTTAGCTAGAACCAATCTATCACAACACAACTTCACAATTTGTTCACGACTTCACAACTTCACGACTACTTCACAACTTCACTACACAACTTAGCTTCACACCTTGAACACAACTACACAACTTCTTCACACCTTCACAACTTCACAACTTCACACCTTCACTACTTGTCCTCACCACACTACTTATGTCACAACTAACTAACACTACTAGAAAGGATCACCAAGATCCAACTATACTTACAACAATCACCAAAATCTAATAACTACACAACTTTACAAGATTTACAAATGATTTACAAGATATGGTGTGGATGCAATAAGATTGCAATGTATACTTGGGTTGTAATACTTCTTCAATTAATGATGGAAGTATTCTTCTCTTGCACTTGAGGAATTGAGCTTGGATCACTTGGAAACAAAGCTTTATGATTAAATGATCAAAGGATTTAGAGAGATGTGTGGGCTGTTTTAGAACAGAAAGAATGAGTGCAAAAGGTAAGAAAAATGTTGGGGAATAGTCCAGTATTTATAGGGAAAACTGGAGGAGCGGAGTCTATGGCCGGTCCCCTTAAATAGGGTGCCGCCCCCCTTATAATTAAGGGGGCCGCCCATGTATTTAAGGGGGCCGCCCATTTTCAGACGCTCCTCTTTTTGTCCTATTCAGGGGAGGTGTTTACTGGACTTTTTCTAGCCGTTTTAGGTTCAAAAATTTGAAATTCAAAATGTTTATTTTGAATAAAACATATCTTTTAAATGTAGAAAATGTTTTGTGATGTTTATTAAAAATGTTTACAATATTTTATAAAAGTTTGAGGTTGAATAAAAATTTCCTTTGATCATAAAATACATTAAGCATTTATTTATACATACCTTTAAGTGATGTAATTGATGAAATGAGAATTTAACATTTTTATATTTTGTGATTATCAAAATGTAAAGATGTGAAAAAATATTATTAATTTTTTAGGCATTATATTTTATCAACAGAAAAGTTAAGTCAATACTCCCATATGTTTGTCAAATGATCTTATAGATCCCAGTCTGATAAGATCTTTCTAGCCTGTTAAGGGTGGTAGCTAATCTGGATAGATCCAAACTTACTACAAGAGAAACAATGACTATGAACAATATGAGTTATGCGGAAACTAACTTATATTGCTAAGAAGAACAATGAATAAAACAGAACTTTTGATTACTATTAATCTACTAGGTTACAGATTACTAACTATGAATATTTGTGAAAAATCTTATCACTAACTAGTGCCGTAGGGTTCCTTTTATACATCAAGGAAACCCTAATGGGCTTACAAAACGCGTTAAGTGATCATGCATATCTATTCCTAATATATCTTATGCATATCACTTAAGCAGTACTATCTATATATGCTAGCAGTACTAACTTACTACTAACAGTACTAACTCTACTACCAGTACTAACAAATGTACTAGCAGTACTAACTAACTAACACTAACAGTACTAACTCAGGAAAACATAATTCCTAAAAGTATTTATCTAATGAATATGGTGTATTAACCCTCCTACACTTGATACAGCGTATCCATTATACGCCGTATTGAACTTTCTTATACGGAGTATTAACGTTAAACCCTCAATACTCTGTATTGTGTATTCTTTGGATACAAGATGTTTAATATCTCTTATATGACGTATTGGTTATTCCTATACTCCGTATTGATCCATTAGTTGGTAAATTTGAATTTTTCATATCCTATGTACTAATTACGATAAAGTTTTGCATATATGGCACAACTACCTCCTAGATCTGAGAGACATTTATGGCTTAGGTACAAGGGCCAAGAGTACACTGACGCGATCATTCAGGATATTGAGGAGAGATTGTGTAGGATATTCAGGAGATAAGTAAACAGGTTGCAGGTTTTGGATTTTAGGGCCTTGACCAAGGAGATGGAGCAGGCCATTACTGATAGACTGAGGATGGATCACACTGGGGGTAATGGGCAGGTGTTGTTCACTAGCCATGCTTGGAGGAAGATGTTTGAGATTCATGAACCGTTAGTTCGTGAGTTAATATTGAAGTTCTTTAGCATGTGTAGGTTTAGTGAAACTGAGCTAGGGTTGGACGTTGCTGATACTTTTTATTTCTAGTTAGGGGGGCTTAGACGTCAGATGAGTTGGAGGAAATTTATTTTTGCCTTGGGTTTTGTAACACCCCCATTTTTACAATATAGCAGCAGAAACTAATCTGGGGTATTACTTCATAGTACAACAGTCACAACCATAGAAAACGACTCAAAAGAGACGTTTTTAAAAGATATGTTATCATTCATTTAAAATCAGAGTTTTACACAGGCAGGATGGGATATGAGTAGGTGTTTTGTTGTTGTGTGTGGGTATGACACTAGTTATTTGTGAGTAATGGGTTTTTTGTGAGTTCGTTTTTTTAGTTTGGGATTTGTTAGTGTGTGTTTGTGATTGAAATAGGTGTATTTATATATTTATGGGTTGATGTTTGTTTGGTGTTTGTAGTGTTGAGAATAGGTGTTTGAAAGTCGGTGTGGGTGAGTGTGTTTGGTTATTTTTTCGTGTGGTATGAGTTTGGGGAGGTGAGGTTTTTTTGAGGTGATGGGTTTAGTTGGTTGTTTTGGGATTTTGTGTAGTATGTTATCTTGAGCTTTTGATGTGTGTTGTAGAAAATTGTGTTGGAGGATAAAGTCGGAGTGTGGTCATGGTAGATCGAATAGAATGGGTTTGATGAATATTTTTGGTTGTAGGAAGTTTGTTCTGGGTGTTTGGGCGGTGGTGTTTTTACTGTAAGTACGTTTTATGAGTGTGTTTATGGGATTAAGATATGTGTTTGGTATAGTTAATATTTTGATGTGCAGTGGATCGGTTGCGTTGTTGGTGTGTGTTATTTAATGTTTGTGGGTTTACGTTTGTTGGTTTGGATTTGGTTTTTTTTTGGATGGGATTTGGGTGGTTTTATTTTTTCTTGATTTGTTCGTAGTTTTGCGTGTTTTTTGCTTGTGTGCTCTGGTTTATTCTTGGTTTTTGTGAGGTGTTTTTGGTATGTGTTTGGGTGTGTTTTGGTGTTTAGGTTGGTTGTTGGATTATCTGATTCGTTGTCTTTCTTTTGGGTGTTCTTGTGTATTGTGGTTGTCAGTCCTGGATTTGTTTTGTGGTTGTGTGTTATTCTATCTTTGTTGGTGTTGTGTGTTTTTGGGTGGTGTAGTGTGATTTTTGTATGTGTTGTAGTGTTCGGAGTGGGTTTTGTTGTGGGGTTTTGTGTTACGTTAGTTTGGCGTTGGTCGTGAGCTTTTGTTACTGTGTTGTAATTGGTTTGTTGTGGAGTTTGTAGCTATTTGTTGATTGTTTGATTTCTGGTGTTTTTTTTTTGCGTATGGTAATTATGGTTATAGTTTTTGGTCGTTGTTTGGGATGTTTTGGTGTTATTGTAGTTGTTTATTTGGTTCTGTGTGCTTTGTTTTGTTTAGTAGTTTTTGTAGGGTGTGTTTTATGTGTTTAGTTTTGCGTTAGGGGGTTTATAAGTGTTATTAAGCTGTATTAGGTTTTTTTATTTGGTTTGGGTGTGTTTGGTGGGGTGTGTGGTGGGACGAGTCTGTTGGTGTTTGGTAGTTGATAGTTTGAGTTGTTAATTTGGTTATTGTTAGGGTGTTGTGTTTGACGTGATCTTTAAGTGAATCGATGTCATTTAAATAATTATATTAAATAATAATTAATAAAAAAATATTAAATTTAAATACAAAAATAAATTTAATATCATCAATATTATAAAATATATTTTATTTAAATATTACATAATAAAAAATAATATTTATATCTATACCTATAAAAAATATATTTTTTAATTATAAAAACTAAAATACAAATTATCAAAACAATTAAATACAAATTAAAATAATAATATATATATAATAAATCATTAAATATAAATAAAGTTATTAGAAAATAAAATCTTTTTGAATATAAATTAATAAAAAAAAATAATAAATTATAATATAAAAAAATATAAATATTTCATTATATAAATATTAATATAATATATTAACTTTTAATCATATAATCATAACATAATAAATTAACCTAAATTAATTTTATTAAACTAATATAAAATACACTTTAAAATATAATATTTCCTATTAATAATAAACAATTTACTATATAAAAGTTTATAAATAATAATCTAGTTAATCCCATAAACTAAATATTAACTAAAAAAATTTATAATATCCAAATATAATAAATAAATCATATAAATATTATAAATAAATTAATATAATTACTTATATAAAATATACATTATAATAATATATAAAATAAAAAAAACATAAATAATTTAATAAAATTAAAATTAAGAATATAAAAAAATTCTATAATACATAATATTAAATTATTAACATTCTCCCAATTCCATTGTGGGACTCTCCGGTTGAACCAACAAACCTGATGGTTTCTGATATTCTATCTTAACCTTGGCACATGTTAGACACTTGCTTACATAAGTGGCAATTTTTGCTTTCATGTTGGGCCACCAATACAGCTTCTTAAGGTCTTGATACATCTTATCTGATCCAGGATGGATGGAATACTTTGACTTATGCGACTCATGCATAATCAAGGCCCTCAACTCTCTGAACATGGAATCAACTTCATTGTTCAAACGAACGTTCCCGTCCGCACGATGGTTTCTAACTTGTTTATCATGCCATGCAACAATCTTCGTTGATGAAGTTCTCTTCCTTTCTGGTTCCGATAGCACTCAAAATTTTGAATGATTTTGTGAGATGATGATGGTGATGATCTTGAATTCGGCAGCCAAGGGAACAAGAAGGAAGGAGAGAAAAAAAAACTTTTGAAATGAAGAAGTGAAAAGATTAATGCATGTAATGGGAAATGGAGTGTAATCATGTTTATAGGAAATTGAAAATGTGGAGTGTGGGTTTGGTTATGTTGGAGCCGGCTCTAGGCCTTGGGTGGTGTGATTATACATATTTTTTTTTTTTGATTTTTGGTTTGTAAGAGTTTAAATAAAGTGTTGTGTAAGATAAAAAAAAAGTAAGGTTTAAGGGTAGAAACGCGAGTTTTAGCAAGAAAATTCGGAAACGCGAATCACAACGGAAAATGAAAATGATGAGAATTATAATTATTGGGGAATAATATGAGATTATTAAATCACTTACGATGCGAAGACGGAATAGATTTCTAATTACGGCTCACGCAAAGCTAAAAACGGAAAATTCTTACTAAATCGGGTAAACGTAAAATTTAATAACTCGCTTAAAAATGAAAATAGAAATAAAGCTCAGAGTAAATAATGACCTTGAATACGGAATGTTACAATTAGACGTTCAACGGACGAGTCGAGATGTTAGGGTTATACATTAGAGGTTCAACGTATGAGTCGATATGGTATGGTTATATATTAGACGTTCAACGGACGAGTCGATATGTTATGGTTATACATTAGATGTTCAACGGACGAGTCGATATGTTATGGTTGTACATTAGACGTTCAACGGACGAGTCGATATGGTATGGTTTTACATTAGACGTTCAACGGACGAGTCGAGATGTTAGGGTTATACATTAGAGGTTCAACGGACGAGTCGATATGGTATGGTTATACATTAGACGTTCAACGGATGAGTCGATATGTTATGGTTGTACATTAGACGTTCAACGGACGAGTCGATATGGTATGGTTATACATTAGACGTTCAACGGACGAGTCGATATGGTATGGTTGTACATTAGACGTTCAACGGATGAGTCGATATGTTATGGTTGTACATTAGACGTTCAACGGACGAGTCGATATGGTATGGTTATACATTAGACGTTCAACGGACGAGTCGATATGGTATGGTTATACATTAGACGTTCAACGGACGAGTCGAGATGTTAGGGTTATACATTAGAGGTTCAACGTATGAGTCGATATGGTATGGTTATACATTAGACGTTCAACGGACGAGTCGATATGTTATGGTTATACATTAGACGTTCAACGGACGAGTCGATATGTTATGGTTGTACATTAGACGTTCAACGGACGAGTCGATATGGTATGGTTATACATTAGACGTTCAACGGACGAGTCGAGATGTTAGGGTTATACATTAGACGTTCAACGGACGAGTCGATATGGTATGGTTATACATTAGACGTTCAACGGACGAGTCGAGATGTTAGGGTTATACATTAGAGGTTCAACGTATGAGTCGGTATGGTATGGTTATACATTAGACGTTCAACGGACGAGTCGATATGTTATGGTTATACATTAGACGTTCAACGGACGAGTCGATATGTTATGATTATACATTAGACGTTCAACGGACGAGTCGATATGTTATGGTTGTACATTAGACGTTCAACGGACGAGTCGATATGGTATGGTTATACATTAGACGTAGTTTGTCATGTGCAATGTAATTCGTATGATTTCGAGTAGTTTGTCATTTGCAATGTAATTCGTATGTTTTATTTATTGTATGTGAAGACTTTGTTTAAACTTTTATGATATGAATGTGTTGATGTATAACGATATGAATGTGTTTATGTATAACGATATCACCTTAAAAACATATATATATTTTTTTGTTAAAATATACGGAATATCGGACCGAAACAAATCAAAAAAACGTAGTTTAATTAAAAGTCAACAAAGTCAAACGCTTTCCCCGGCGAAATTATTTTATATCAAATAATTTTAAATAATCTATTTTTTAATTATTAATTATTAAAAACTCTAGTTTTTTAATAAATATAGTTTTGATATATTAATAAAACTTTTAGTAAAAAATATAGTTGTGAGTTGTTTGTGATATATTAATAAAACTCTAAAAATATTTAATAAAACTTTCCCCGGCGACATGTCGCCGGGGAAACCTCTTTTTTATTTTTGATATATATGTGATATATTAATAAAACTTTATAATTTTTAATAATACTTTCCCCGGCGACATGTCGCCGGGGAAACCTTTTTTTTAATGTTTGTCCAAGTCACAGCAAACTTAATTAACACTAATTATCTTTTTTTTAATAAACAAATTAATCTCCAGCGACATGTCGCCGGGGAAAAGTAAGCGGGAAAATTTCCCGCCACGTTTTACGTAGAAATATTTGGTCAAATTTTAACGACATTATCCCCGGCGACATGTCGCCAGGGAAAAGTTCAGAATACTTTGACTAAATTTTCTACGAGAATTGGTGCCACGTAGGATCTATTTTTGTCGTTTAGTGCATATTCCCCCGCGACATATGTCGCCGGAGAAAAGTCCGTCACCTGTTCTTATATTTCTTGTTGTGTGTCACATTCTTAGAAAACTATGATATCGGATCAACACAGGTCTACTTATAAACTCTCTCTTCATTCTATGCTTACAAAATAAAAAGCCACTCTTGCCTTATAATACGATGGCTTAAAGTCTGCAAACATTGTTACTGGGTCATTGGCCATTCCCACGAGATAAGCTTATGCAAAGATATGCATACATCTTAACCCATCGTCTAAAACCAAAGTAAATATAATCCTGTAAACACCCAACTTCTGGATATTTTGCTTTCAAACCAAGATAGAAAATAACTTCCTCTATACTGATAGTTACATTGGCAACAAAAAAATGATGTCAAAAGGCAACATTTTTGGACTAAGCTAAGAGGCTTTTAAGGTCATCTATTTGGTTATACATTCAAATATAAGAATTGGGGCATGAGATGAAATATTATTGAAGTCTATAATTAATGAGTTTTTTATTCATATTGCAGCTTGTGGTATTTTATGACCATTTGTATGATTTTAGGCTCTGTGATGTGATAACGGAACTAATAGATGCTCGCCAACGAGCTGGGATCCACTGCATAGTCTTTTTAGGTATGGAACTATAAATTGTTCAAACATTCTGAGTATGCAAATTGATTTCAGTTGTTCAAATGGCAATGTTTAACTGATTTGAACATGTCAGACTTTGTTGCTAAGTTTGTTGTCTTAAAATGCAGCAAATTGTAAACCTTGCTGAAAACAAGACCTTGGTGCTACCTGTTCCTGCATTTAATTTGATCAATGGAGGTTCCGGTAACAAGCTTGCAATGCAGGAGTATATTATTCTTCCTGTTGGTGCTTCATCTTTTAAGGAAGCCATGAAGATGGGTGTATCACAACATTTAAGGTCTGTGGTTAAGAAGAAATACGGCCACGACACCATGAATGTTGGTGATGAAGGTGGTTCTGCTCCTATCATTCAGGTAAGCCTTTTTATACAGATTTTTATGTTGTTGAATCTGATTTCATAAGTGTGTTTCACTTCTAACTATAATAGATAATACTTGGTGGATTATTTATTATTGACTTGTGTGTCGTGTTTCATACAGTAAAACAAAGGTCTTGAGCTTTTGAAAACTATGATAGCAAAGGCTGGATATAGTGGAAAGGTAATTTCTTTCAACTCTACATCTGTAAGAACTTATATGTTGCTCACAAATATATATTCCCTGCTCATTGCATTAGACTTCTTTTTAATTGTCACTCGGGTACATTAGGAACAGGTATTGTCTTCTCCCATCAAAATCCTCAAAGTTACATTCATATTAGCACGATTGTTTGGCTATCTATCAAATATCAGAAAGACCCTCTTATCATACAGTTAATACAAAGCCCACTTATGAAATTTACTCATGGTTGTCTATGTAACTTTTTTTTTCTTATTCTTTGCGTTTCAATTGCTCATTAGTCCTAACAAAAACTTCTGTTTGTGTATGATACAGAATTACAGAGATAGAGAATTCAAGCGGAGGCAAATGATGAGGTGAGCTTATGACTTCTACTTGCCCTCAAGTAGAACCGTTTAGAAATAATTTATAAAAAGATTTCCCTAATCTAACTTAGAGAAATAAATTTATAATTTATTTATGCTAGAAACATCAAAGCTGAACACCTCAAGAAAATAGGGATCAAAAATCAGTCAACTCTCAATCTAGTCTAAGTGTTTATTTTTAGGGGTGATGACTCAGTTGCACAATCGTAGCATGTATTCTATCATAGGCTTGGAAAGTACACAAGAATCCACCAGCTAGAATTAAGGTCTAAACAGTGTTGAAGGCAACAAGGGTGAGACACATGTTTAAACAGGGTAAATCATCCTGCAATCTTTTTATCAAATGCGTTACACCAACGAGGGCGACAAAATCACATATACAAATAGACATACATGATTGCATTCAAATCCCTCATTCAAGCAAAACCAAAGGTTAGGATGCAGAATGATATAGGGTAGGATAAGACATGGGATGCACATTCATTGGTGTTAAATAAAATACATAAAACAAATAAACTTAAATAAAACACATTCATAACCAACTACCGTCCATCCATAAGCCCAAATATTTAACTCTAAAAATGTGATCCATATTAATGGGCTACTAGACCCATTTTTCACAATCATATAGGTAGCTTATAGTTGCACCACCTTTATATCTTTTTTAGCACATAGATGGCTTATAATTGTACCAACTTTACATCATTTTTATAATTTGGTAGTTTTATAACGTAACCAACATGAACTCACATATATATACATATGCTACAGGGGTTTATATCTTTAATTATTTCCCCTGCAACATGTGATACATAACACACATCCCCCCACTTGAGATGAATAATATCGAAAGTGACGAACATGGGGGGTCTTTATAGATCTTTAATGACAGGTCTTCCACGATCGCGTAAAATTTTCGAACCCATTTCCTTGAACCAATGGACTTAAGTAGCCATGTACTTCAAAAAAAAGAAAATTTTAAACTACAAGGTTGGCTAAGGCGAAAGGGTGTAATGATACATAAAGGGTTTTAAACACGGATTGGCTGAACAAGGTGATCTAGGGGTATCTAGCACTAAAATTGAGTGCAAACAAGGGGTTTTACACGGGGAGGTAGACAAGTCAGTATGACAAGTCAATAAAGACACACATATAGGATGTTTGAGTAAATTCCTAAGATGTTGCCTTTTCAAACCATCTATTCTAACTAATCAATTATGTCTCGAAATGATGTGCATGCCAAGGTTTAAAGTTTACAATACTACCGGCACACTTATGTATTTGGTGAATTTATGTATAATAGATGAAAATAGAATAATAGGCTTAATGTGACACCCCCAAACGAGGCCTCGACGGAATACGTGTCCGGCGCCGTGACGTCATAATAATCATCACACAAAGTACAAAGAACGACCACTAATGGACGTTTTGAAAATCATAACTCGTTGTATTTATTAAAAAAAATGAATAAGTCTTACAAGATTTGAAATGAAATTTAAAACGTTACGAAAGCATAATTTAAGTTTTTAAAAGACAACGATTATGAATGATAATGAAGTCTTGAAAGATGTTATCATATTGCACGTAGACTCCACATAGCACATCAGGGAAGTCCAAAGCTAAGTACCTGAAAAATATGCTTAAAACGTCAACATAAAGTTGGTGAATTCATAGGTTTAGTTCAAATGTTGTTATAGTGGACCACAAGATTTCAAAA
Organism: Tanacetum coccineum; assembly: GCA_026074375.1. NCBI lineage: Eukaryota > Viridiplantae > Streptophyta > Magnoliopsida > Asterales > Asteraceae > Tanacetum > Tanacetum coccineum. The sequence goes on along the minus strand of BQNB010009333.1, from coordinate 5,300 downwards.
CGTATGCGATAGTTATAACATGTACAACTTCACATAAAGAGGTATTTACGTTGCACTAAGCTCATGACACCGAACCTAATTCTGAACGTTGCATATAACATGCCAAATAATTGTTTGCCCTTATAGGTGTCCGACCAAAGACCACCTAAGTAGATTCGCTATGACATATATCCGTTAGTCCTTGGACAACTCGAACTAGTGAGCGCTACTCACCCGGATAGGGATAATTAGTCCCAATAGATCTATTTATTCACTCGCGCTCCCTCAACCGGTCCTCCGGTCAAGAAATTAACAGTTCATGATAGTTCGGGCAAATAGTGGTCTAAACGCTACTTAGGCAACATGTAAACAGGGAAATCTCACGTATAGTACTTGTGTCCAGTTTTAAAAACAAGCAATGTTTCTCACCCCAAGTTATAAAATATTTATTCAAAACGAGTAAAAGAGTGGGGCTATGAACTCACCTTATGCGAGTTGTGGATCAAAGGAAATCAGTTAAATGAAGACGGATCTCACGGTCCTAGCGACAACCTAACATATAGTCGTCGTTTAAGAATGATGTACAACGAATAACGCTTAACGCAAGAGCTGATCATCCGAGCATGAGTAGACACGGCGTATCCTTTTCAAACGTACTTTCGAAAGTTATAAGTTTTGACAAGTCTCGACGTTTTGAAACATCTTTGAAAATATTTCGTCTTTTAGTGTATTTTGTCTTTTAGTGTATTTTGTCTTTTAGTGTATTTCGTCTTTTAGTGTATTTCGTCTTTTAGTGACCCGACATACCAAAGTTGACTCGATAACCGTAAATGTTGACCTAGACTCGACACTTTACGTTATTCTTCATTTTATCATAAGTTTGATAATAAAAGTATATTTTTCGACGTTTTTATAAAGTTTATGAAATTTCGGCATGACCTTTCTAAAAATATCGACTTTCCATTTTTATCAACCTCGACTCGTGAAAATATCCGTTTTACAAAGGTACATCTTTTATTGACTCGAAAGAATATCCGATCTATTTTCGACAACACCTCAAATATCGCAACAAATCCGTTCTAAACCTAAACCTCTTTGACTTTCAATTTATGCTTCCAACAAATCCAACATCTAACTTAATCTCTTCGCCAACAATATTTAAACTCAACATACGATAACTCTTAATAAATGATATAACCGTAGTAATAACAATATATATATCAAAATAGTCACAACGAACTTTTATGCACAAAAGTACAACTACTTTTTATGTTCTTCTATTTATAAATAAAAAGATTAAATTTTGAGACTTGTAGTTTTATAGAAAAATAGGTAATGATTTACACAACGATCCGCTTTGTACACCTTGTTCGGAATGATCATACGAATGCAAAAGTACAACTTATTTATGAAAATGAAGAGATGACTTACAAGAAAACGCGACGAAAGATGATTAGAACTAAAAACAACCCAAACGTTGTTTTATAAAATACCCGGATGAAATAACAATCAACTCGAACAATATATCTTCAAATGGTTGATCAAAGATTAAAAACAAATGGATTTGGGTGTGTGTTTGTAGGCGCCAGCCAAGAAAGAAAGAAAAGAGTTGTATGTGTGTTTTTCTAGTGAGAGAAGTTGCTTGAAAGAATGAGAAACAAATGAGAATAAGTGGTATATAAGTTGGCATGTGATGGGATGCACCTAGACTTGGTGCCTTGCTATGTTCGACCGAGTACAAAGGAGAAAGGGGGACCGAAATGATCCGCGAATGAGGGCTTAGAAAGGACCTTGTACAAGCCACTATGTAGGAAGCTTTTTAACTTGTATCAATTTCAAAAAAAATGAATCCTATGCTAAGAGTGTGTGTGTATATCCGGTTGAAAACAAGGCCAAAAGGGGGGACCAATTGGTCTTCAACATTCTAGGAATGGTAGTGCATGCTCATGAATTAATTTCCAAGGTTTCCATGCATACATGCATTAAGATACTTAACCGATTACGTAAACGACGAAAATGAACGACTTCACGAAAAATCACAAAATTTTAAATGTTAATTAAAAACGTAAAAACGCATCCAATGACGAAAGACTACGATGAAATACAGTACGGTTCGCTCTCGGAGACGATTCTCATATTGTAACGGGACAGCTTCCCGGTTACACATAAAAATTAAACGAAATATTAAAAATTTAAACTATTAAACAAAAACGGCTAAAATCTTGATTGGAAATTTGCGGGGTGTCACATTCTTTCCCCGTTAAAAGAGCTTTGTCCTCAAAGCTTAAGACGTAGCATTCGACGAAGGTTCAGGATTAGCAAAAAGATGCGGGTACTTTTTCTGCATTTGGTCTTCACGCTCTCACGTAAACTCAGGACCTCTCCTAGAGTTCCAACGTACCTTTAAATCGGAATACGACTCTGCTTCAGACGTTTGACTTTGCGATCCATGATCTCGACATGTTCTTCAATGAGGTGGAGTTTTTCGTCGTTTTGGATTTCATCCAACGGTATAGCAAGAGTCTCGTCAGCTAGGTACTTCTTCAAGTTCGAGACGTGAAACTTACTATGAACTCTACTCAGCTGCTCTGGGAGTCTAAGTTGATAGGCGACGGTTCCTACTTTAGCTAAGATCTTAAAAGGACTAATATAACGAGGGTTCAGCTTTCCCCGTTTACCAAAAATATCACTCCTTTCCATGGAGATACCTCTGACTTGAAATTCTAAGGGTTTGCGTCTGACGTCAGCATAATTCTTTTGATGATTACGATTACCCAAATCGTGTAGTAATGGCTTGTTGTCTTTGGCAGGCTTGTGATAAAATCCATGGCTATATTTTTCCCATTTCTAATGGGTTGTTTCTGGTTGTACCAGTAAACC